>PGCI01000229.1:0-152174 GCA_002873125.1 Puccinia coronata f. sp. avenae | reverse complement strand
GACAGCCAATCCCAAAACCTTTGCAAAGTTGCAGGGCACCCCCGTCCCAGAAATTTTCCTTTTTTTCTTTTTGCGTCACATTTCACTGGACCATACAGGTCTGTATGAAACACAGCACCCCAGTCCCAAAAAGCTATCTTTTTTGTTTTTGGGACTGGAGGATGGGACCAGCACCGTTGCAATCCTCTTGCAAAGTTACTGCTAGTGTGAGCCTGCGTGGGGGTACGGTCGACCCCTCAGCCTGTACATCCTGCCGTACAGGCTGTGTGGCGCAATTATTTTTTGAAAAACTTGGTCCAAGGGTCCCCCAAGGCCGCAATGTTTGGGGATTGGCTGTACAGTGCCCGGCAAAGTTTTCATTACAGTTTACTTGGAAATAGACATCACATCACACCAAGGTGAAATCCTGAGCTTTTGCCCAAAGGTAGAAAAAGTTCCCAAAAGAATGTTTATAAATGAAAACTAACCAAAATCACAAGGCATGATGGCTTAGAAAAACATTTGAGGTATTTGAACTTTGACAACTGCTTGATTAATTTTTTCATTAAAAATTGAACAAGGGGTCAGAAAGCAGGGCATCTGAAAGAGGTAATGAAAATTTGAAAATCCAAAATTTGTTATGTATTTGATTTTTTTTCCAACAATTTCCTGGTCTTGCATTAACTGGAAAAATCAAAACACCACTGAGATTCTGAAGAATCACAATTTCAACTGGTTTTTGGATATGTCCTGCAAGTTTACTCTTCAATATTTTGAAAAATTTCAAAATCTCATCAAATTATTCAGATAACCTGCTTCCTGACCCACTGTCCACTTTTTGGTGAAAAGATTAATCAAGCAGTTGTCAAAGTTCAAATACCTCAAATGTTTTTTAAGCCATCATGCATTGAAATTTTGGTTAATTTTCATTTATATCCATTCTTTTTGGGAATTTTTCTACCTTTGGGCAAAAGCTCAGGATTTCACATGGGTGAATGGTGATGTCTATTTCCATGTAAACTTTAATGAAAACTTATTTCTGGGCACTGTACATTCATTCGGTGCGCTAGGATCTTGGCTACAAACCCATCCAGACAGATTTTTGTCAAGATATTTGTTGATTTTTCAAAAATAAAAAACCAAAAAGGACCTCAAAAATATTGACCTGATACAGCCAAAACTTTGACTTAATAGGGGGTTTCAAAGTTGGGGCAAGTCGGCTTGCCTGCCAGTTGGCAAGTCGCCTTGCACGTTTTTTCTGACAAGCTGACTTGCCTGCATGCAGGCAAGTCAAACTGTGGTACACCCCTCTTTCAACCTTTGTCATTTTTTTTCACTCATCACTTCATGGGAGCATTGCAGAGCGACTTGCCAAGTTGCAGGCAAGTTGACTTGCCTCTACTTTGAGTCCCGCTAATGTGTAAGCCTCTCCTGCGGAGAGCGTCCCGCGGGGACGCCAGGCCCTTCGGGCCCGCTCCGCTCGAGAGGCTTAGTTAAGCTCGGTTTATCCGCAAGTAACTCAAGTTCTTGAGGGTGTGGAGATTGGCCGAAGACAAGCACATTGTACCACGCGACCAAGCCTTGATGAAGTTGACCGCAAAGAAGCAATCCTCAGCCAGCTTTCATGGGGCTCATCATTCTCACCTGGACATTATCTTGCTCATTCTCCAGACCTGGAAGGTGAAAATACAAAAAGACTAAAGACTGAGGACAACAAATGTATTAGAACAACGAAAATCACTGAAATATACATCTCGTGCACGTTGCCTTTCTTCTTTTCGTTTTTTTTTCTTGGTTCGAAAATAAAACAAGGTAAATCTATATATCTATAAAGGGGTAAAGAGAAGAAAAAAAAAGAAAGAGAAAGAACAGTCAACAGATCCCGTCCCTCCTCGCCTAGACAAAAACGCTTGCTTGGTCAAACAAATAACTTCGAAGATTGGGTATTTCATTATTAAGAGCAATCGGTCGTCTATGGTGCAAAAAAAGGGGAATTAGGAGTGGGAGTCTGTTGTTTCCTCGATCGTTCGTTCGGTTAAGCTAGGTCGTACTGCAAAGTCTTATGCACTTGGTTTCAGTGGTGCGTAAATCGACCACGAAAACAATAAATAAGAGCGCCGAAGCTATTCCAAGAGTTACTCGAATTGATGTCTTCAATCGTTTGTTCTTTCTTCAGGGAACCGATGACAGCAAAAGCCATCCACAAGAAAGGGTAGCGCGGTTGGAACTGATTGGGATTTAGACGTGAAGATTGGAGTTTTTTGTTTTTTGATTATGATTGATTTTTGCTAAGATGCAGCTTTAACCCGGATGAACTGTCTGCCGGGAGTATTCGATCGGTCGCATTCGCCATTGGAGGAGAAGATTTGACCACCAACTGACGTCCATAGAGGCCGAAAAGGAGACTATAAGCATCTTGAAAAACCCAAAATGCGAGAACAACCAACACCCAAAAAATCGCCGCTTGTGTCGTGTGATCGGGAGGAATCGGTAGTAAAACATCCCGCGAAGCATCGCCCAGTAGAGTTGTACAGGTCGAGGGAGCAAAGAGGAAAGGATGTACAAATAACAAGTCTGGATTGAGATGAGCGCCGCCAGTTATCTAATGTATATCAAGAGTGAGTGAAAATAGGAATATGATTTGATTGATAATGAGCAAACCCTTGTGGCATCAGACTAACGAAAGCTGGCCATATGTGATTGACTAAACCGACGAATTTCAAGAGGTTTGAAGAGGCTTAATTTTTTTCAGAGTCGTTGCCAATATCACCTTGCGTGATGATTCTTTTGAAGAGAAGAGGACAAGCAGAAAAAGGGAAAAGAGTAAAAGAAGAGACTGAAAGAGAAGGGGGCATAAGTTTTCTATTGATTCGGGTTGAGTAGTAGCGATCGATCACCACCTGGGGTAGAAGATAATGACAAAGTCAGCCGAGAGAGCGGCCAGATGCAAGAAGAGAAAAGTGCGTACCATGATCCACCACCACCACCACCATTGTTGGCGCCGGTAGCGTACATGTAGGCACCTTGACCACCCCCGGGGTGACCGCCATAGCCAGCCATTGGGCCACCTTGGGAATATCCACCTCCATTGTTATAAGGATTGCCACCGTAGCCGCCACCACCGCCACCGCCGCGTCTGAAATCTTGATTCCCAGATCGACCTCGGCCTCGACCGCCACCGCGACCACGACCGCCGCCGCCACCACCTCCAAAAGAAGCCTCGCGCCCGACAGCTTCAAGCCAGCTGGGAATCTCCTGATTCGCTTCACGGAGGAGATCGATAAGCTCCCTGCAGATATTCTTGTTGCCGCGGTTGAAAAAAGCAGTAGAAATCCCAGTGTTTCCAGCTCGTCCGGTACGACCAATACGATGAACGTAATCATCAATGTCATTCGGTAAGTCGTAGTTGACCACGTGCGTGACGTTAGGAATGTCAAGACCTCTGGCGGCAACGGCAGTGGCAACCATCACCGGGGTCCGGCTAGAGCGGAAGGTCTCCAAGGCTCGTTCTCTTTCTCGCTGCGTTCGATCACCATGAATCGAAGTGGCTGCGAAACTGGATTGGATCAGGAAGTTTTCCAACATGTCTGCCATTCTTTTAGTTTCTACAAAGACCAGGGTCAAACCGCCTGAGGGCATGGAGCTGAGTACGTCCAAAAGAGCACTGCGTTTGTCGCCATCTTCCACGTATTCAATTTTCTGAGTGATGTTCTCACTAGTAGAACCAACTCGCCCAACAGATAGAAAGATGTAATCTTTCAAGAAATCTTTGGCCAACATTTGAATGTCGCGGGGGAAAGTGGCACTGAACATCAAGGTCTGACGCTCATGTACACCTGGCATGTCTTCACCAGTGACAATTCTGCGAATTTGAGGCTCGAATCCCATGTCTAACATGCGATCGGCTTCATCCAAGACCAAGAATCGAATGTTGCTCAAGCTGATTCGACCACGCTCGATCAGATCGACCAATCTACCGGGTGTAGCAGATAGGAGATCGCAGCCCATTTCGATTTGTCTGAGTTGAGTGGTCATGTCGGCACCACCGTAAACAACCGCAGGTCGGACCCAAGAACGGTAAGTGAATTTGCGGGCTTCGTCATGAATTTGACTGACAAGTTCACGAGTGGGAGCGAGGATGAGTGCGGTAGGGAATGCCTTGCGCTTTCCATAGCCGACACGGGAGTTCTGAGCTTGCATGCCGGGAGTCGGGAGAGGACCTTTGGAAAAAGCTGCTGAAATGATGGGGAAGAGGAATCCACCTGTTTTTCCGGAACCAGTTTGGGCGCACGCCATCAAGTCACGACCATTCGCTACGATCGGGACGGAGTATTTTTGAACAGGAGTTGGAGTTTTGTATCTGGCCAATGTGATGTTGGCAAGTAAATGTGGATCCAAGGGCGAGTTGGCAAATTCAAGGACCGGTTCTGGGACTCCGTTACCAGTCGCCTCGACAGGTATATCGGCATCTAGGAACCCATGGGAGAGAGGAAGTCAGCCCATCCGAGAGGAACGGTGGCAGCAAGATGGGAGAATGAGCTTACAGCGGTCAAAGTTGATTCCAGTGTGCTGTTTGCTGGGATCTTCGGCATCACCAAACAACTCTTTCTCGGTTCTTGGATTGGGAGGACCTGGAACATGTTGACCATTTTTCCACTCGCCATAGCCATCTACACGACGACCTCCTGCTCCAGCGTTCCCGCCACCTCGAGAGTAACCCCCGTCATTACGAGACGAAGGGTAACTGGGTGTTTTAGTCCAGGTGTTGGCATTCATGCTTGGGGCATGCATGGAGGGTGTGCTCCAAGCGCCTGATGGACTGTAACAGCACGGATGGATTAGAATGAAGGTGTTGGATCACTGTTTGACAGGGATATGATAGTCCACAAACAAAGCAGGACTAACACGCTGGGAGGGGTGGGTGGAGGAGCCGCAGGGCCGCAATTTCTCATATGAGGAGGAACATAGGCGGGCCGAGTAGGGTTCAAAGTGACCGCGGCTACGGAAAGGACACAAAGAAATGGTAATGAAAGAGAGTCAGAGTTATATAATAGAAATCAAGGGCAAGATGGACGAGTGGGCACGAAAGGGTGCACCAACCAATTTTGCCTTCGATCTCGTCAATCGTAGTTCCATTGGCTTGCATGATCGGATAGTTTCACAAGATGAAAGAACCGCCTGAGGATGACGTAGGAGGTTGGAGTCGACGAGTGTGAGGAGGAAAATAAAAAAGTGGTCAAGAGAGCAGTGGAAAAAAATTGACAGGGGAATCGGAAGTTGGATTTGTAGCTGAAGACCAGTTCTCAAAGAAACGCTCGAGAAAAACGAATACAAAGGGCGAAGGACCAATCTATGTATCAGTCGAGTCAGAGAAGGGGACTTGTACGGGGCAAGGGAAGCAGGGGGACGAAGGTTTAGGAGAGTGGAAGAGGACTCGAGAGGAAATTAGGAAGTGGATGGATGGAGGCAAACAGAGCGGGGGACTGAAAAAAAATCAGCGATGAAATAAAATGAAAAGGGCTGTCGATATCGGAACGACCGGAACACACCTAGAGTTGGTGAGAGAGAGGGAGAAGCGGTGCCAGAACTCAAACGGGGAAAATCTCCTGTGAGATTGTAATAAACTGCGGAGCGAAATAGAGTCAAGACTTCAAGTTGAATATTGGACTTGTATTTGAATATGCCAGCTCAGAGGGGGTCTATCAATACAAACAAGCCACGAATCGATGTGCACAACATCCACTTGAGAATAGACGAAAACCAAGCAGAAAAAACACGAGATGGCAACGCTTTCCATGACGAATGATACTCGTCTTCTATACAATGGTGCAGCACATCAACATTGAAGTGGATACGGAGAATGACTGAAGTGTAAAATATTGATGTTGTAGGCCGATGAATATCGGTTGAGTGGTTTCCATACAAACAGTTGTGTTGAAACAAGTCACTTTGATAGCCCAATAAACCATCATCTCCTGACTTGAACTCATCTCCACAAGGTAATCAATCCCCTTAATATGGGGTATGTGCGTATGTACTGGCAGTATCAGCTGATCAGAAGAATTAACAAAGGATGAATTTCGGTTCAGCAGAGACCATGGCTTCCCCGGGTCTCCTCTCCATAAACCTCATCAGATGCCTTGCAAGTTGCAACTGAACTTTAAAAAACCCTCACGTTTCAAGTGAAGCGGAATAGACCGGGACGCTCGCCCTTCGTTGTCATATGGAGCCTCGGTTGCCAACGTGCCAAAGTGTGACATAGCGATCACTGATTTACTCCCCACCTCACATCGACAGATACAGCCTTTGTTACGGTATAAAGCATCTATAGGCGGCAGGTAATAAAGACCCTCGTTTTGCTGCGAGATCCAGGAGATGGTGAGGGGTTTTGATTTAGGAACCAAAGTTTGGGTTGACAGAATTGGATCCACCATTTACGTTTAAACTATGTGATGATCAAAACTTGGCAACTAAGCCAAGGTTGTGGCACCACATCCTGTATGTTGTCATAATGGTCTTGGGCAGCACAAGAGATAAATTTCTCTGATGAAGAGAGTTTGGACTATGTCGTCCAAATGGGTAATTTGGGATTGCAGAAGCGGAACCTGCAGTGCTTGATGTGAAATCCATATGACATCAAACAGTTCAAGGGTTGTTTGAGGGTTTTCCTGATCATGTTTTTTTTTTTTTTTCTGGTAAGCAACCCCCCAAACAAGAAATATGATTCGTTCAAAATTTATCAAATTCATCACATCTGATGAGCAACCCTTGAATTGCAAAAAATCTGAGACCTCATGAATTGTCTTCAAATGGGAATCTGTAAAAAAATGGATTCACAACTATCTGGGTGAGAAAAAGAGGTTCAGAATTAAGGAGATAAATATTTCATGATGCCAATGGGAGTGGAAAAACAGTTCTGGACGGGGTAGGCCAAGGGAAGGGCACAAAAGCCCTTTACAAAGCACAGCTAGCTCAGCGTCCAAATTAATTGTTGGATTATTTACAATAAATTAGGGGTCTCTTAGGGATCAGATCAGTTATAAACACCATCTGTTTGATCAATATTCAGAACAGATGGTGCTCACTGCTAGTGGTGCAAGTTCTTATTGGTGACTGAGGGGAGTTCATACAGTCTCCCATCAATCATGATGGGACCACAAGATTTTTGCTGTTGTTTTTGTCTTTTTTTTTTCACAAGTTCTTTCCTGCACATCTTGCAAGAACCAACCGGTCTCCGACGGGTTATTCGAGTCCCCCCCGAGGTGTACCCGACCAGGCCCCGAGTTTTGCGACTCTTTGCGATCGGGCAGATCCTCAGAAAGTGACATCATCATGCTGTCATCGAGAGTGCTGTGACGGTGGGAGCCTTCGTCCATGAACAGCCGCTCTATGACAGTGGACTGGGCAATCAAGTTCCAAGGAACCTGCAAGGAATCCAGTCAAGTCAATTTCCTGTGCAACTTCAATCAACACGCTCTCTCCGACGACGAACCCGAATACATAAACGTCGACCTCACCCTAAAGCAAACTGACGCAAATTGATTATTCGCGCTGTCAAAAGCCGTCGCTTCAGTGTCGATGATGAACTCCAATGCACTCAAACTCGACAGTCTCTTTGGGATTCAAGGTCGGGTAGCAGTTATAACTGGTGGTAGCAAGGGACTTGGTGCAAGTTGCGTCCTTTCACCTCTTGATTACCGGGGGACGCCATGTGAGGATTGGTGGATATTTCCCGGGAAGTGGATCTGACACACGGCAATCGACAGCTTTAGCACGCGCATGGGTAGTAAACGGGGGTCATGTTGTTATCACCTCTCGGACAGAACAGGTCGATATTCTCAACTTGGTACCAGTGTGCTTTCAAGTGTGTGACCAAGATCTGATTTTGAATGATTCTTCCACTCTTCATGCTACATGCTACGTAGGCTCTCTCGAAACTTTCGAAAGAACTGAACGAGTGCGGCCCGGGAAAGGCTGAGTACGTCGTGGGCGACCTGTCTTCCAAGGCGGGATGTGTTGCTGTTTGCGCAGAGATTAAGAAAAGGTTCCAGAAGATCCACGTTTTGGTCAACAATGCTGGTACCATACTCTCAGCTCCTTTTAACGATGTTCCTGAAAAGGGTAAGCAATCCTCACCATACTCACTTTTCCTCATCACGTGCTACTCCGTATTCTTCAAGCTGATGATAGGAATGGCTGCTCTTGGTGCATTCCATAGAAGGCTGGGATGATGTGTTTGGTGAGTCAAACTTCCTCAATAAGAATAAAAGCCACTATATACGGTTTCGAGAACATTGATGGAGCATTGACGTATTGGAATAGACTTGAATGTCAAAGCCGTATTTTATATGACATCGGAACTTACACCGGAACTATCAAAAGACGCAACAAATATAGGCGGGTACACTTGCATAAACTTCCCGGATCATCATCTCGTCAAGCTAACCCAGGTTTCCGTTTTTCTGATCCCAAAGATCCGGGAAGGACCGTGGTAATCTCGTCAGCGGCGGCCTTCAACTTCAACACACAGCCGCTGCGAGCTTTCGGGATCGAGGGAAAGGGGAATTGGTCTTGTAAGTTGTAGGTTATTCTTGAATTTGGTCAGTTCAGATATTTGACTCACGCTTCGGCACTATATCACTCTAGACAAAGCTAGTAAGGCAAGCGCCCTTTCTTTGTCCACCAACTTGGCTGTCACTCTGGGCCCGAAGTGCATCACGGTCAACGCGATCTGTCCGGTTAGTCGTTCGGAGATATCATGTCTTCTTATTACTGGAGGAATCTTAGAACCTTATCAAGCTCATCTTCGGCTTCACATCATAGGGCTTCTACCGTTCTGATATGACCCAGGCACTTTTTGATAAGATTGGTGATTCGATAGACAAGGAGCACCCAATGGGTCGCAGCGGAACCCCAGAGGTGCGTTTGATTTGATCATCCCCCTTTGAAGAAGAAGAGAGTAACCAGCTGATGCTTCTTTTTTATGAATTCCGCCAGGATATCGCCGGTCTGTTTTTGTTTTTGACCAGTAGAGCTGGCGCCCATGTATCTGGTACTGTTCGTATTTATTCGGACTTAACCCCGATTCTGATGCTCTTTACCTTGACTTGTTTCACTTCGTTTTCTTCATTCTCGACGTCTACTTTGCTGGTTACTAACTTGAGGGTTGCTTTTTTTTGTGGGCAGCATATCTTATCGGATGGTGGTGCTGTTGTGGCTGGAAAGTTCACATGAACGTACATGCAGGCTACTTGGACCTTTGGCGATGACAACATCAGCCGAGCCCGGGGTCCCCGAATCATCACAATACTTGAATCCTCCTGAATATCTGCTGAATTTCGTATTTTTCTTGTATATCTCTCACATTAGTTCAGATCAAACTTTCACCAAAGGTTCCTAATATACTTATTTTTTGAAGTAAGAGCATCTGCATTACGGAGGGTATTATGTGCACTGAGTATGGTGTGTAACACTCGTCTGGGCAGTCCCTCCAGTCCCGCTTGACACAGCCAAGTTTCATTGGAGAGACTGTCCAGACCAATTTAAAGCGAGGCTTCGGGGGTCGCCTAATCTTGGCAGGTGAGCCAAATTACAGTGGCTGGTTTCCAGAAACACTGCCAAGAATGGTGGCTGAATCAACCTCGGAACTAAATACAAATGGATTTGAGACCAGGTCGCTGAGGCAGAAGCAGAGGATCTATCTACACCACGGACGCAACAAAGGTTTATGGGACTCGATTCAAAACGTTTCTAGTTCAAACCCTAAATTTTTAGGTTCCGAGGGTCATAAATCCATTGTCCCACAGTATTGATTTTTTTTCTGGTGGGACAATGGATTTAATCCCCTGATCGGACTGTGGGAGTATCACTCAAAAACCCACTCTCCGAGGGAACAAACAGAAGCGACCTTCAGCAGCGCTAAGTCGCTGTTCTGAAGAGGATTTCTTTGAAAAAAAAAAAAAAATTACAATCATGCCACCGGCATGTTTTTCTCTTGAAACTTCGAGAAATCGAGGTTTCCTGGAACAAAATGACCTGCCCAACAAAATGAGTCCAAAGTGCACACAGTGCAAAAGTGTTCCATGGAATGGATAGTCCAGCTGTATATGGCCTTGGTACTGTTGCCTTCCACTCTTGCCAGCCACGGGTTCATCCCTGCTTTTGCCTGCGCAGGTCAGTGATGCACGCGTGCTGCAGTGCAAACCCTGTCGTGGGAGATGCTTTTTTGAGTGAGCGAGAGTGGTTCAACTCAATTGAACTTTAAATTTTTCAACGTTTTTTTATTGGTTTTTGCAACCGACTTCCAACCAATCCCGTTGGAGATTGGTTTTTATGACGGATCTCCAACGGGATTGGAATGTTGGAACAAACATTCCAAAAGTGGTTTCCGCAGGGGCGTCAACCCGACGTGCCTTGCGGATTCAATGGGGAACATTTGGCGTTCGGTTTTGAAAACCGATTGCAAATGTTCATTTGCTGCCGTGGTGTACTCAAAACAATCATACAAAAAATCAAGAAATACGTAAAAAACGGATGGTCAAGAAGATCTGTTTGGAAACCAGTGATTGGCAGCTTTGCTTGAAGTCTGCCAACTTGGATTTTAGTACTACCCTGTTGTAGCATGAGATTCTTACAGACTCACACGCTACAGCCTTGCACCTGCCAGACCGGATCAGCCATACCGTTGGTCATGTCAGACCGGATCAGCCACAGCACCGGTCATGTCAGACCGGACTAGCCATAGCACTGGTACTTGTCGAGTCTCTCTCTCCTTACATTACGTAGTAGATCATGTATATAGCTCCGCTATTTCTTGTTGTTTTCTATTCATTCATTCATTCCTATTAAATAGCAATTCATTCCTTCATACTTTCCCGTGCCTGAGTCTTAGCAGGTTATGAGCATATTTCTCGCTTCCAAGTTAATTCGTGATATAAGGGTGTTAGTGTCAGCCCTAGAGATACTTCAAAGTATCCAAAGGACTGCTATTTTATATTCAACTCACTTATATCTTCTGTAATATTAATAAATCCTTGAATATTATTGCAGAAATGGATTTCTGATGTAAATTTATGTAGGTTTACCCACTGAGAGTACCCCTGAATTATTACTCCTTATGGTACTTTGGCCATTCTCAAAGTACCACGGAGAAACTACTACAAAACATTAAAATGTAAAATGTTTAACATGCTAATACATAGTATAAGCATATTTTGGCGCAGAGAAAGAACATAAACAAGGTTGTGAAACAACACAAACCTTGTCTTCCTTGGCTGAGAATTTATTTCTATGGGAAATATACTACTTATTAGATATTCCCTTATTGTAGAAATAGAATTACCCTTTCCCAGGAAAGTGTGGGTAAATTCTTTAATTCATTATCCTTATTAGTGTGGCTTCATGAGTAAATGGTTCATAAATATACTCATGATGTCATGGGGACAGGATAATAAATTTTCACATCCATAGAATTGGCCACAAATCTTCACGTAGAAGTTTGTGCTCATTCCCTGGCTTGTTTAAACTCCCAGAGGCTCCTCATGGCGCCCAAAGGGACCTCTAGGCCTTAAAAGGAAGGCCTCTGACGCCCAAAGATTGATTCCTCAGCCTATTCACCCACATACTTAGCTATAAACTCAGTATAAGTGAGTATTCTCCTCCTACTTTTAGAGTAGTGTTTCTCTATCTAAATCCTTTCCCACTGGAGCTTTTAGCTTGCATTATTATCCCCAATTACTGCGCCTAAATCCTCCTTAAAAATAGTAGCTGAAAGACCACCACCTCTGCCTGCAGCCATTCTGTCACGTGCTTTCCTACTATTGTCCTTTTTGTTGCTTTATAGCTTCAAAATAACAACTATTTATAGTTGTTCTCCTACCCAAACTGTTGTATATCAACTTTTGGCGTAACAGGAGTGCAGAACTAACCCATTATTCTATTGGGGTAGGACTAGTAATAGTCCTTTAAACTGTTCTATCAGCACATTCATAGTGATTTGGGCCATTTTGGACCAACATCTCATAGAAATAGCTGTCAATTGGGGGCCTCATCGTGCTTTTTACCTGAGCCAACATCTTGTTGTCTAACCCCTGTCATTTTTTTCTTTTTTACCCGCGTAAAATAGTCAAAAACTGACCATTTAACCTTTTTTCCTACTTTTCGAAAATTCCTACTTTTCAGGGATTTCCAAAAAGCTACCATCAAATCTTCCATAAATTTATTTTAAGGCCATCCCCGCGCTCGTGAGTATCTCCTCTACAGCGCCACCGTCTTGGATTTCTTAATTTGTGCTTAGAGCATAAAGTATTCCGCCGAAAGAAGGGTTACTAACACCCGCGGTCTACTCCTCTTGCAGTAGAACCACAATAACTACTTCATTACTCCTCCATTACCATACCGAGACCATCAGCGAGTGCGCATAAGCTGTCTCTTTGACGCTACCGTGCCTGATTTTCTGATCGGTTGTGTATTCTGCCTTTTTTTTCTAAGTGTCTGTCCCAGCCACTGAAAACCCTACGAAGCGACACCAGTCAGTTCCACCAGCTCTCTTGAGCCCAGCAGTTATCACCACAGCCCCTAAGGCGCCGGCGACTGTCCCAGCGAGGAACCTGTTCAACCAGCTCAACGCCTTTGAGCTTGCAAGCGACCTCTTAAAACGTAAATCTGTTTTCTTTGTGTCAACATCCACAAGACCTGACACTGACTATGACTGTCAATACCAGGTCAGGAGTCACCACGAATCCAAGCCTCCCTCCAACCGTGGAAGCCGCGAGGAAGAGAAGAGGACGACCTGGAAATGATCACGGACCAGCCTCCAGGTCAGTTTCCCAGGACTCCGCCAGCGCTGCGAGTCAGTTCTCTGACGCCGTGTCTTCTGTACATTCCGTGCATTCCAGCGTTCACAGGAGCCCCGGCACTGACGAGCGCTCAAGTGAACGCCGTGGAAATGCTTCTGGGATTGAAGCAGGCGTACTTCAACGCCAAGCAGGACGAGGAATGGGCGTGTCTCACGGCCTACCTCAACACAGTCCTCAGCTGGGTGAAGTAGTACAATCCTTCATCACCTGGCCGGACCTGTTGGCGCGCCTAGGGAACTGGAACCCCTACAGAGAACCCCCATCGCCAAGAACCTGACGGAGAGGGCGCGTTCCAGCGAGCCGATCTACAGACCGGACGGCACCATGCACAAAGCCTTAGCCCAGTACAAAATCCCCAAAGGGCCGGGCAACGCGAAAAATCCGCCTCCGTTGGCAAAGAAACTCCCAAGCGGCGCCAGCTTGTCGTCTTCCAGCAAACCCACGTCCAGCACACATCCCAAGAAAAAGGGAAAGGAGGGTGGAAGAAGTCAGGGTCTTTCAATGGAAAAGCGTCATCAAGATGGCAAAGACCTTAGTAGAAGTCAAAGAGGCAATGAAAGAAAATTAGCCCCTGTTGTATTTAGTCCTACACGCGCCGTAACCTGCTCTGCAAATATGCTTGTTTCTCCTGATTCTGACGTCCCACCTGAGACAATTGAGAATGTGAGGGACTTTTTTAATCAAATTTTGATTAAAAACATTGATCACATTGATAATAAAATCAATGATATAGTTACACTGTCCAGTAATAACTACAGTGTGACGAAACAAGTCCATAAAAACATTTCTGAAAACATTGAGAGTAAGATCAAAGAAATTAAGCAGCCAATGGGTGCAAGGATTTGATCTTCAACAGTTGTCTAAATTTGTCACCAGCACTGTAGATGCTAAACTTAATGAGCTAAATCAGTGAATATCCAGAATAGAAATGAATTAAAATGTTAACAAAAGTCATTTCTGGCCAAAGCAAAGAAATTACGCAAATGGCTACAGAAAACAAAAACCTAGTGCAGACCCTGGAAGTTGTTAAACAGATTTAGCATCAAACCAGGCAATACACATACCTGTGGCACAAAACCATGATGGTGTAATAGCTGAAATTCATAAGTTAAGAGAAGAGCTATCATTGAAAATTGCAATTCAGAAACAGCTGTGATTCAAGAAATCAGAGATACTGTAGAGAAATTACAGGAAGGAATGATACAAGCTCTGAAGTCAAGTAGACAATATCTAGGAATCTTGGAAAAAGTAGAGAAAATGGATAGAGAATTCAAATGCCAAATGAAAGCCATGGAGTCCAACATGAGTACTAGATTTGTGAAAATGGACATAAGCATTCTTGGGCAAATGAGTCTTTAGAAGAGCTGATCAAAAATCAAGTATTCACAGAGTCCCTGAACTACACCTACAGACCAAAACCATTATGGTAAAGGTGCACAAGGTTTGGATAACCAAAATCAGGAAATCCCCCAGCTAGCTCAATGGGATGAACAATGGTGCTCCACCCCCGTTCCTCCAGAGGTAGATAATGCCAATACTACACCTAAGGATTCAGCACCTAGAGATTCAGGCAAACCTGAAGTTCCCAGAATAAAGATTGGCCTAAATTCAATGGTGAAGGTGAATATGACCACCTGGAATTTATTAGGACCATTGAATTGATGAAAGAAGATTTTGAGTTATCTGACCAGCAATAGCTGGTAGACTCAGCTCTTATTCAAAGGCACAGCCAGTAGATGGTTCAATGACATCAGGACTGAAAATGGTAGGCAACCATGGTCATGGTGGAGAGAACAAATCATGAAGAAATGGGATAGTCCAGCCTGGAGGTTCAAAATTGAAAACAAATTTGATGAGAGTATCTTTGACATTGAAAAAGATTCCCCGTGAAATGGGTACTTGCTCAGAAAGATAGACTCCAAGCATTGTGGCCATTTATGAGCTTGCAGGATAAACACCTCAGAATTTTGAAGAAATGTGGTGGAGACCTGGAACATGCCATTAAAAGTAGAAGCCCACCCAATGCATCTACTGAAGATATCATCAACATTCTAGAGGATATAACTACTAGAACTAGGATTGGCAGGAGATTTAAACCTGTTAAGAACTACTCTACAGACAAGAATGACAGAGTAGCCCTCAAGCCAGTACTAGTAAGGACAACCCTAGAGATAAACAGCACCCAAGAATGTTTCACTTGCTTCAAAATGGGCCACACATCTGAGACTTGCCATCAGGCAAAGAAGAAGGCTGTGAACCATGTAGAAGCCAAAGAAACAGAGGTGAATGCTGTTGAAGAGGAGCCTGAAGAAGTCATCAATGACTATGAAGATGGCTCTTCTATATCTGACATGGATGAAAATGTGGTCCATATGGATTTTGACATAGCTGATGTATCTATGAGAGTCATTTGCCACAGGAATGGAATCCAGGACAGGAGATAACCAATGTCTCTGAAGCTAGGTTGATGAAAACAAAACCTTCTAGGGGCAAAGGTTATACTGCAGGGAAGTCTAATTTGACCTGTGTTATATTTAATGACCAAGAAGCAGATATGCTACTGGATAGTGGGGCTTTTTGCTCCATAGTTTCCAAAAAGTATTTGACCAAATTCCTCCCAGAATTTGTGGATCAACTTCTTCCATTGGGTCCCTAAAGCTGAATAGTGCTAGTAACACTATGAAACCTATAGGTATATTTCCTACTAGCCTGATTATACCTCATGTTCAAGGTTCTGTGAAAATCCACGTAGAATTCATAGTTGTTGAAGATGGGGTCAGCAATTACTTCATACTAGGAATGATTATCTCACTATCTATGGATTTGATATTACCAATAGTAGAGAGAGATACTTTACCATAGGAAATGATAATAAAAGGAAGAAATTCCTTTTTAAAAATAAAGATAAGATGGCAATCCAAGAAATTGCCAGAAATCCTGCATTTGAGGAGTTTGTGGAATTACAATTGAAGCAATCTAAAATTTGTGATGAACTCAATGCTAATCAAGTATCACAGCTGAAAGAATTGTTGTTCAAATACCAGGATGCTTTTGCCTCTGACACAGAACCTCTAGGAGCTGTGATAGGCCATGAAGTAGATATTACATTAAATATTGACAGACCTTACCCTCCTCTGTTGAGAAGACCAGCCTACCCTGCCAGCCCCAGAGCCAGAGTAGAATTGGAGAAACACATCAATGAACTGATCAGACTTAATGTCTTGAGGAAGATTGGTCATAATGAAGAAGTGGAGATCACCACTCCAGTAATCATTGCTTGGCATAATGACAAGTCCAGGATGGTGGGAGATTTCAGAGCTCTGAATAATTATACAGTTCCTGACAGATACCCCATTCCTAGGATTGCTGAAACTTTGACTAATATAGCCAAAGCAAAGTACATCACCAGTATGGATGCACTGAAAGGATTTCATCAAAACAGAGTGACTGAGAGAGCTAGAAAGTATCTCAGGATTATTACTCATAAAGGTGTGTATGAATATTTGAGGATGCCCTTTGGGATCAAAAATGCCCCTTCCCACTTCCAGAGGATGATGAACTCAATCTTTACTGCTGAATTATCAGAAGGATGGCTCATTGTTTACATTGATGACATCATAATATGCTCATCCACATGGGAAGAACATATGGCCAGATTAACTCTAGTTCTTAAGAAAGTAATCAAGGTTAACCTCAAGATTTCTCTGAAGAAATGTGCATTTGGATTCCGGGAACTAACAGCCTTAGGCCATGTAGTTTCAGGACTTCCCTTTGCATTGATCAAAATAAGGTAGCAGCAGTAATGAAAAACCTGCCCCTACAACCAAAAAGGAGTTGCAGAGCTTCCTTGGTTTTGCTAGTTATTACAGACAACACCTTGAGGGTTTTGCAGCCTTGGCTAGAAGTCTGTATGAAATCTGTTCCAATGATGCAGGCTTTGAAATGACCCATGAGAGGGTGCAAGCTTTTCAGAAGATCAAGGAGCACCTCACCAATGCCCCACTTCTGTTAATGCCTGACTTCCACAAACCTTTCAGATTATACGTGGATGCTTCTATGGAAGGTCTAGGAGCAGCATTGCACCAACTCCAGATTATTGAAGACATGCCTGTAGAAGGACCCATATGCTTTATCTCTAGACAATTAAAGAACTCGAGAGGAGATATGGAGCTAGTCAATTAGAATGCCTGTGCTTGGTGTGGGCACTGGAAAAACTGCATTATTACTTGGATGGTAGTGTTTTTGAAGTTATTACAGATTGTACTGCTTTGAAATCCCTGCTGAACATGAGTACACCCAATAGGCATATGTTGAGGTGGCAAATTGCAATCCAGGAATATAGAGGCAATATGACCATAATCCATAAAGCAGGTACTTTGCATAAAAATGCTGATGGACTGAGCAGGTGGTCCTTACCTAATACTCCTGACAACCCAGCCTGGGTTCCTGAAGATGTGGAGCAAATGCCTATAATGGGTATAAGCATCACGGATTTAGAAGATGAATTCTTTGAAAACATCAGACAGAGTTATAAGCAGGATAAGAACTGCACTATCTTGGTCCAAATCCTGAAACAGATCAGAAAGATGAGGAATTAGTAAATTCCCTGGACCCTGATTGGAAGAAATCTTACTTAGAAGGGAGGTTTCACCTGTTTGATGGTATCATATATCACAGAAGTAAACACACATGTGTTTTAACTGTCACAGACAGAACTATCATTAATACTATCCTGTATGAGTGTCACGACTCTAATTTTTTGGACATCTTAGTACAGACAGAACTGAGGATAGAATTAAAAATACAGCTTGGTGGCCAGGCTGGAGAAATGATGTACAAACCTACTGCTCATCATGTGACAGATGCCAGAGAGCTAACAAAGCCACAGGCAAGAGGTTTGGACAAATGATGAAAATTGAAGAACCCACCATGCCCTGGGAAACAGTGAATATGGACTGGGTCACAGGGTTGCCACCTGGAGGCAAGAAGAACTATAATGCTTGTCTAGTTGTTGTTGACAGATTTAGCAAAACTCCCATCTTCCTCCCATGTCACAAAGATGACACAGCCATGGATACGGCTCTTATGATCTGGAACAGAGTGATATCTTGGACTGGCCTATTCAAAACCACAATCAGTGATAGGGACCCCAAGTTCACTTCTGAACTGTGGACTAATCTGTACCAATTATTTGGTACAAGCTAGCTTTCTCCACTGCCTACCACCCACAGACAGATGGACTAGCTGAAAGAATGATCCAAACCCTGGAAGACATGCTTAGAAGATTCTGTGCTTATGGGCTGGAATTTAAAGATTCTGATGGATTTACTCATGATTGGGTGACCCTACTGCCAGCACTTGAACTAGCATATGAACCTCCACACATGCCTCCACAGGCAAAACACCCTCCTTGCTGGAGAAAGGATGGAACCCAAGATTACCTCAAGATAGCCTGAGGAAAGATTTGATTGACATCCACCCTACAGCTGCCAGCTTTAAATCCATGCTGGATAAAGCCAGGAACCATGCACAGAGATGTATGGATGACGCCTTCCAATATAGTAAAGAGAAGTGGGATAAGAAACACAAGTTGCCTACATTTAAAATTGGTGACCTTGTGTTGATATCTACAGTGGAATTTAATAATATTAAAGGCCCTAAGAAGCTTAAAAATGCCTTTGTAGGACCCTTTGTAATCAAAGCCCTCCATGGCAACAATGCTGTGGAAGTTGGACTTTCTGGGGAACTAGAAAGGAAACACCCAACCTTCCCTGTCAGCCTTCTGAAACACTATACTGAAGCAGAAGCAGACCTATTCCCCCTGAGGAAAGTAGTACCTGAACAGGAGCTACCCCCATTGGAACCTCCTGAAGTTAAAGTTGTTCATGAAATACTTAAGGAGAAAGTTATGAGGGGCGTCAAGGACAAATTATATTTAGTCCGGTACAGGAATCCAATCCATGAGGATGAGTGGCTACCAGCTAAAGATATTCCAAATTCTGAGAAGTACCTCAGGAGACATAAGAATACTAAGAATTAATCTTTTGATTAATCCTTTTTTTTAGTGGTAGGGAGTGTCAGCCCTAGAGATACTTCAAAGTATCCAAAGGACTGCTATTTTATATTCAACTCACTTATATCTTCTGTAATATTAATAAATCCTTGAATATTATTGCAGAAATGGATTTCTGATGTAAATTTATGTAGGGTTACCCACTGAGAGTACCCCTGAATTATTACTCCTTATGGTACTTTGGCCATTCTCAAAGTACCACGGAGAAACTACTACAAAACATTAAAATGTAAAATATTTAACATGCTAATACATAGTATAAGCATATTTTTGGCGCAGAGAAAGAACATAAACAAGGTTGTGAAACAACACAAACCTTGGCTGAGAATTTATTTCTATGGGAAATATACTACTTATTAGATATTCCCTTATTGTAGAAATAGAATTACCCTTTCCCAGGAAAGTGTGGGTAAATTCTTTAATTCATTATCCTTATTAGTGTGGCTTCATGATTAAATGGTTCATAAATATACTCATGATGTCATGGGGACAGGATAATAAATTTTCACATCCATAGAATTGGCCACAAATCTTCACGTAGAAGTTTGTGCTCATTCCCTGGCTTGTTTAAACTCCCAGAGGCTCCTCATGGCGCCCAAAGGGACCTCTAGGCCTTAAAAGGAAGGCCTCTGACGCCCAAATATTGATTCCTCAGCCTATTCACCCACATACTTAGCTATAAACTCAGTATAAGTGAGTATTCTCCTCCTACTTTTAGAGTAGTGTTTCTCTATCTAAATCCTTTCCCACTGGAGCTTTTAGCTTGCATTATTATCCCCAATTACTGCGCCTAAATCCTCCTTAAAAATAGTAGCTGAAAGACCACCACCTCTGCCTGCAGCCATTCTGTCACGTGCTTTCCTACTATTGTCCTTTTTGTTGCTTTATAGCTTCAAAATAACAACTATTTATAGTTGTTCTCCTACCCAAACTGTTGTATATCAACTTTTGGCGTAACAGGAGTGCAGAACTAACCCATTATTCTATTGGGGTAGGACTAGTAATAGTCCTTTAAACTGTTCTATCAGCACATTCATAGTGATTTGGGCCATTTTGGACCAACATCTAATAGAAATAGCTGTCAGTTAGTCCATTGGTGTTACATATTATAGTGTTCTTATTATTCTTCATCTTAGTAAATTGTCGGTGTTATTTGGCGTTCTACAGTGTTCTGTGCTAGTGTGTTTTGAGTATTGCCAGTGTTCTTAGTAGTGTCGTGACAACAGCTTCATATCCATTTCCCCATAATTTTTCCTTGACTTTTTTGTTCCCAACACCAATCCACCGTTCCATTCTGCCGCCTTTCCCATCACATCAACATGCAATGTTCTCCTCCCATCAAGGCCCCACCACCACCCCACTCCGGAGCCACCGGCTCTAAAGTTCCCCCCACCAAGAAGCCACCCGCTCCTAAAGTTCCTTCTGTTTCAGACGAGGATGACGGGTACTCTACTGAGACGCGTGCCCCCCCTCATTGTAACTACCCCCTCCTCCCCCTAGTTCAGCGTCCAACCCTTTCCAAACCTCTGGCATACAGACCTCTTATGAGTATGCTACCAACCCCCGCAACAGAAACTCCATTGTGAAAGAAGGGAGTCAGCAGTTTGCCACTGACAATGATCGTCTTAAGATGGATGGATCCAACTTCCGTGCCTGGTTCCGCGAAATATGTGAATTTGCTCTTATGTCTCTTGACGATGCGGATTTCTACCTAAAGGATATGCGCCGTGACATTTGTGATCCTATTGCCCGCATGGTCATCCTTTCTTCCATCAACCGCTCTTTCCGTTCTCCCTACCATGATTTTAAATACAGTTTTGAGATTATGCGCGAGTTGAAACAGCGCTATGTAGTCTTCAGCCGAGCCGGCCAACTCAACTTATGGGACGACCTCCTCAACATCAAATGTGATGAGTCTACGGCCGCGGCAGAGGTGTCTGCTTCCTTCCGCAACAAGATCATCGACTTGGCGGAGGCGGGTTTGACCCTAACCAAGGACAATGTGTTGGGGCTAATGTTGCACAGCTCCATTTCCTGCGGCAGCTCACTCCGCCAAGAATTAGACCGCAGAGTTGACCAGAAAATCACTGGCCGACAACGCCGTGTCCTGGAATTCTCGGAGATGGTCGACCTACTGACCGACTGCCAGGAAACGGTTCGTGCGGACAACTCCAGCAAATCATGCGCCCCCAACCCATCCGCTTTTGCCACCGAGGGCGATGCTACCCGTTGTACGTCTGTTGAGAGCCACCCTGACAATATTTATGTCATGGCTGGCCGCCCGGGCCGTGTTAATTCTTGCCCCCCTGCTGTTTACCATGGCTGTTTTTGATGCGGCTCCACGGGCCACATGATTGCTCAATGCCCCTCTACCATGAATTACCACACAGGTGCACCCGGTCTTGGCAGCGGTGTTTATCAACACGTGCCCACCCCTATCTCCAATGGCGTCCAACATCGCCTCCCGCCTTTACTCCAGCCTCCCGGTTACCAAGCCCACTACCCGGTCCTTACTCCACCGGTCCCAGGTTTTCCCAACGGCGCCCCCGCGAACCAAGGTTTTTCGGCGTGCCAGCAACAACCTGGAAGCGCAAACACCAACTTCCGTCCCGCCGACTACTACCGTCCGTCATACAACCAACAGGCCCCACCGGCGAAGGCGTCTGCTTGTGAGGCGGACCTAATTGACTATGAGTCACCACCGGAAGCCACCCTTCACTACTCTCACAACCTCGACGATGCCCCCGCCAAGTTTGCCGTTGCGTCCTCCTCCGCCAAGCACCGTAACCACGTGTTGTTTGATACGGGTGCAATGCACCATGTGACCGGAGACAGGTCAGCACTCACCAAGTTTGAGGTGTTGACTAAGCCCATTCCTTTGAAGGTGGCCACTAACGGTAGCTCATGCGTCATCACAGCCCGAGGGACGCTAACTTTTTGTGGTCCGGGATCAACTCACATTCCGCTTAAGGGTGTGCTCTTCTGCGAAC
The DNA here is from genome assembly GCA_002873125.1 of Puccinia coronata f. sp. avenae. Lineage (NCBI taxonomy): Eukaryota > Fungi > Basidiomycota > Pucciniomycetes > Pucciniales > Pucciniaceae > Puccinia > Puccinia coronata. Next base: position 130,275 of record PGCI01000229.1, on the reverse strand, counting down.
ATGTTTCGCACACTCTTGTCTCACCGGTTGCCCTGCGCCTTGCCGGTTTTAGCTTCACATACAACTGTAAGACCGATTCCTTTCTCATTTTCTACCTGGGTACCTTCTGGACCAAATCGACATTGGACATTCGATTGCGAAAGTGGTTCCTTCCCCCTCCTATCAGGCCCACGTGCCCCCCCGTCACTTGTTTATCAAGTCTCCCTCCCTCTTCTGCTGTTTTCCCATCTGTGGGTGCCCATTCGTCCGCTGTGCCTTCCATTTGCCTGAGTGTTGTGTCTCCTCAACCTGTATATAGTTTCAACTCCATGCCGTTAGCAAATGATGATGAACCGTTTAAAGTGGTCGTGCCCGCCGCGTCAAACGTCCCTTACCCATGGCCCCAGCTGACCAGCAATGAGAAAATACTATTACAGTGCCACAAGCGTTTTGGCCATGTTGGCTTGCGTGTTATCCGTTGCATGATGGTGAAGCATGCCGCTCTGGGCCTGCCTGACTCTCTGCCCGCTGGGGATATTGTTTGCCCATCTTGCATGATTTCCAAGAGCGTTAACAAGAACACGCTCACGTCTGATCGGCGCTCTTTTGAGCCTATGGACGCGTGGAACGTTGACCTCATAGGCCCCTTTGAAACGCCTGCACTGGGTGGTGGGCTATATGTACTCTCTATGCGCAACATCGGATCTGGTTACGCCGAGATCAAAATCCTGACCAAGAAGAACAAGGCGCTGGAACTTCTCAAGGACACCATCACGCGGATGGAGACCTTCACCAAACGCAGGGTCAAGATCCTTTGCTCCGACAACAACGGGGAGTTCAATAGCAAGGCCCTGTCGGCCTTCCTTGCCTCAAAAGGCATCGTGGCTGAGCGTTTGATTGCATATCATCATTACCAAAACGGCTGCGTCAAGCGCTTCAGCCGGACTCTCCAGGATATGGGCCGGACTCTCCTTGTCGATAGTGGGTTACCAAAGCCGTACTGGGCCCTTGCTTTTGTTTAGGCATGTTACACTCTCAACCATATCCCTAACTCCGCCAGTGGCGACATCACCCCATACGAGAAGATGTATGGTTTCGCGCCCAATCTGGACCGTCTACGATCTTTTGGCGCTCAGGCTTTTACCCACATCCCTGCAGAGAAACGGAAGAAGTTGGATGATCGGGCTCACCTTGGTTACGCCGTCTATTACTTACCAAACTCTAAAGGTTGGGGTTTCTGGGTCCCATCGATTAACGATTTCGTGGAATCCGCCGTGGCTACGTTTCCGGATTTCCCATCCATCATCTTGCCACAGGATTCATTTAGCTTTGTGGATATTTGCAACCTCCAGCTTGGTAACTTTGAGGACGAACTCACAGTACAGGGCCAGGACGACCTGGTGAACCATATTGTGGAATTTATTCCCAAGATTTGCGAAACGCCGGTACCAACTACTTTCAAACAGGTGTTACGTAGCAACAACAAGGTGGATTGGATGCGTGCCATGCAGGAAGAACTGGCCAACTTGGATCGATTGAACGTTTGGGAAGTCCGGCGGGTGCCGAGCGGTAAACATATCCTCAAGGCGAAGTGGGTTTTTGCCCTCAAAACGGACGCTAACGGCACCCCAACCCGTTGCAAGGCGAGGTATGTAGCCAAGGGGTTCGATCAGATCAAAGGCGAGCAGTTCGATGCCACTTTTGCGCCGACGGCCACATTCGTCTCCATGCAAATTATTCTAACCATTGCGGCTGCAAACAACTGGCCCGTCCATACGTTTGATTTCGTCGCCGCATACTTGAATTCTCCCATCGACAAGGAAGTATGGGTTACCCCACCGGAGGGATTGGCGGTACAGCCGGGCGACAGATGCTTACTGAAGAAAGCGCTATACGGGAAGAAACAGGCCGGGCGGTGCTGGTGGCAACATCTATCAAAGACACTTGGGGCATTGGGCTACTCCAGTTCTCAGTATGACGCAAGCGTCTACATCCTCCAAGCCAACGGGGGCAACACGAGCATTTGGATACATGTAGACAATGGTATCGTCACGGGCTCGTTGGTGGAAAGTCTGAAAGCGCTGGAAAGAGCTTTGGCCGACTCGATCAAACTCAAATGGTCCTCCGGACTCACGGACATCATCGGCTTATGGGTGGATAGGGTGGCGGAGGGCTTCAAGATCCATCAGCCCAAACTCGTGTCCAGTATATTGAAAGAACATTGGGATGGCGTGTCTCATGCGACGACGCCTCTTCCGAATACAGCCTTGGCCACGACCAATGTATCTGGTGAGGCTATCAAACCAAAGGAATACTTATCCATCGTTGGTTCTCTCAGTTATGTATCCTCGGGTTCTCGTCCCGACATAACCTTTGCTGTTAACTTCCTCGCGCGCTTTTCGAAGTCCCCGGATCACAACCATTGGAAAGCGCTGAACCATTTACTGAACTATTTGGCAGCAACAAGAGACCAATGCCTTCACATTTTTCCAAAAGCAGATGCCCCTTGATTGACTTGCTTTACAGATGCAAACTGGGGTGGCGAGTTTTCCCGATCAACTTATGGAACTATGATTTTCTTCCTTGGATTCCCAAAATCTTGGACTTCAAAACACCTAGCTACAGTGGCTGCTTTGACCGCACACACCAAATATATGGCGCTGGGTCATGGCACAAGACACGTCCTATGGATCCAGAAACTCACGGCCGACGTCACCGGCATCACATTGCCTGTGCAGATGTTCTGCGACAACCAAGCGGCGGTGAAAATCTGCTCCGACGACATGTTGAACAAACGGACCCACCATACTGACCGCGACTTCTACATCACAAACCAGGCTTTATTTTGGGGGCAAATATCTCTACACTGGGTCAAATCATCTTTACAATTCGCGGATATCCTGACAAAGAACCTTTCTCCAGCGGCCCATCAATTCCAATTCTTGGTAGTACTCGGCAGAGTCTCGGCGAGAGGGGGGGTGTTGTAGCATGAGATTCTTACAGACTCACAAGCTACAGCCTTGGCACGTGCCAGACCGGATCAGCCATACCGTTGGTCATGTCAGACCGGATCAGCCACAGCGCCGGTCATGTCAGACCGGACTAGCCATAGCACTGGTACTCGTCGAGTCTCTCTCTCCTTACATTACGTAGTAGATCATGTATATAGCTCCGCTATTTCTTGTTGTTTTCTATTCATTCATTCATTCCTATTAAATAGCAATTCATTCCTCCATACTTTCCCGTGCCTGAGTCTTAGCATACCCCACCCAACTTGATAAGGTGCCAAGCGGGGCCTTAGTTGCTTCCCAGAAGGCTTTTGGAGCTGCCATGCGGGTTTTTCAAATGTCGCGCTCATTTTTGCAGCTGCCCAAACGAGCGTGACACACCATGCATTAGTTGCCAAGCTTGTGAGCTGTGGAAGCTGGCCCCCTGGGGTGATTGACTCATTTCATGACAAGATGATAGCCACTACAGCATAAGATTATCACCTTCAAGTAACAGAAACCAAGTAATCTTTAAGGTGTTGCAATTGGTTCTTGATTTCATAATTTAAAGTCCAACTTAAGACCAGAAATTTTACAAGCCCAGAAATCTTCCAAGCAACATGAAAGTCTTAATTTAAAGGATTGGGTTAAAACCAGATTTTTGAACAAAATGGATGTTTTCTGAACCAGGAGAACCAAGAGTTGTAGGTGCACTACTGGATTCAGAATCCCCCGTGTCATTTTCAAGTCTTTAATAGGCAATGTGAAGTCTTGAATTAGTATGAAAAAGAAGCAGGTTACACAAAAACCATGGGTCGCATCCATTTACCTCTTGCTGAGGAGGGATCTGCCTTGTAAACGTTTTGCCTCCTCTCAAGGAGAAGTCCTCCTTGGGAAGTGATGCCTCCTGGTGAGAGAAATAGAGGTTCTGCTTAGAAAGCAGGAAACATCCTGTACCCTGCAAGTACCTTCCTTACCTACCAAGGAGAGTCCCTTGACATTCTTGGTAGATAGGTTCATATAGACTTGATACCAGTCTTCATGAGGAGGGCGCCCCCTCTTTAGCAAATGAGTTATTATTCACAATATATAGAGAGGCCAGGAATAGTTCTAGAATTGGTCATGTGGTTTTAGAAACTGTGTTCAAGTGTGGAATTTGATGTTGTGTGGAATTTGATAGAGTGAAAACTCCGTGGTTTTGGTATGATCTGGATCACTGGCCGCGCCAGTGGGGCCCCAGGGGCGGTCGAGATAAAATTGATTGGGGGACAGCAAACGCTAAATTTCTTCCTGCCGATGGATCTCCATTTTGGGGCAGGCACCCCAAGGCTCAAGCCGAGTGCCGCAGAGGCACCCTTTACATATTTATATTAGTTTTTTCCAGCTTCTCACATCCTTCATGAAACAGTTCATGCGGCCTGTCCGCCTGCCCCGCTGACACCGCACGGAGCATGCCCCGATCATGGGATTGAAACATGCGTTTTCTGCTCAGCTGCAGTTTTTTTACAACCGATTTCTTGGTGTATATTGGATAAATAGATACAGTATGTGCGGATGCACGGACCGAGTGCGAGGAGTCTGAATACGCTGTGCAGTCAGTCCTTCCATGGTAAATATTTAGATATTTATCGCAAACTGTATGTGGGGTAATCTTCCTCCTTCCTTCCCAGAGAACGCTCGCCGACGCCCACTAGTGCAGCCCATCAAGTATCACAACATATTGTGGAGACTAACGTCGCAATAGTTGTTTGACTGTACAAACATACGCAGAAGCAGGCCAGCCGACACCATCTCAGCCCACAAGATCATGGCCTCCCAAGATGATCGGTCCCTTTCGGTCACCAATCTGTTTGGAGTCAAAGGCCGCGTGGCCGTCATCACTGGGGGCGGCTCAGGTTTGGGTGAAAGTTAAGTGTGACCCATTCAGCGGATTGTGCAGTACCCCCATCAATTTTGACACTTGATTGCTGAGGCCGTCGATTTGTGTTGCAGTGATGGCCAAGGCGTGGGTGGTCAATGGAGGACATGTGTTGATTGCCTCACGCAAAGAGCAGGTTGGCTGTCAGATCTATAAATCACGCACGCTTTAATACGCCCCACCGTACAATACTCAAGAAGTTTTAATCAGGGTTGTCTATTTTTCTTCAGGCGCTATCCAAAGTTTGCAAGGAGTTGAACGCACTGGGGACGGGGAAAGCGGACTACATCGTGGGCGACGTCTCCTCCAAGGCCGGCTGTGTGGCGCTCTGTGCGGAGGTGAAGAAGAAAGTCAGCAAGATCCATGTCCTGGTCAACAACTCCGGCGTCTCGTGGGGTGCTCCATACGACAATGTTCCTGAGAAAGGTCTGCCACTCCAACAGTCCTTCCCCTCCCAGTAATCATATCCTATCCGCAGAATATAATTTGTTGACATGCTGACCGAGTTCTCGAATTTTCCTAATCATCGACCACCGATCACAGAGGGCTGGGATAAGGTCATGAGTTGAGTTCGCATCTTCGTCCTACCGATGATTCCATATCGAAATACTCCTGACTCCAACAAACGTGAACAGGCATGAATGTCAAGTCGATCTTTTATATGACCACTGAGCTGACCTCCTTGCTTGCGAAGGATGCAACCAACGTGGGTGAGTTGAGGGTCTTGTTTGTACTTGCTCCGCCTTCTTATCACTCACCGGGCCCAAGAACTGATAATAAATAAATAAAAAACGATTGGAACTTTCAGATCCCGGGAGGGTGATCGTTATCTCGTCCGTTGCTGCACTCACGAGCAAGGCTGAATCGACCGGCCTTGGGGCGGAAGGCCATGGACTGTGGTCATGTATGTAGAAGCTGGTTGACTATCATCTGACTTTGGCTCGATAGTGACGAACAAACCTTGCGAGAAACCGTTCTAACCATGTAACCAACCCATCAACTAATCAATGCAAAATCCCGACAGATAACGCAAGCAAAGCAGCTGCCATCTCCTTATCCAACAATCTCGCCGTTACTCTTGCCCCGAAATGTATCACCGTGAACGCCATCTGTCCGGTATGCGACTGTCCAGATTTTTGCAAGATCATTTGTCCGTTACATATCATGGAGATGGGCGCTCAAGATGGATAAACTTTTTTTTTGGTTTCCAGGGGGTCTATCCATCTCGGATGACCGCGTACGGTCTGAAGAAGCAGTCGGACGTGCTCAGTGGTCAACACCCTATGGGTCGGATCGGAACGCCTGAGGTCCGCCTGATCTCCCACCCCTCTTGGTTGCTGGACGTATATACCTGGAAGCATGCCCACTTGTCTGATTGATTCCTTCTTCTTGTACTACGCAGGACATGGCCGGAATCTTCCTCTTTTTGACTACTCGAGCAGGAGCTCACATCACTGCAAATGTCCGTACTATATTGACAAAAAGAAACGTTGAGGATCAATAGTTTTGCTGATTTACCCTCACCATTCGTAACTCTTGCTATCTGCTTATATAGTATATCCTCACCGATGGTGGATCGTTGGCTTCGACGTCCGCCCACAGCAAGCTTTGAAACATGGTCGATTTGTGTGAGCGTGTGATATCATTCAGCTCGAAAAATTACAGACGATGAAAGGGTCTCTTCTTCTTTTGTTGTTGTGATTGTTTGGGCCTCATGAGAAGGAATAGCCGCAAAGCTGAGCTACCATGATGTGTCGATGGACAAGTTACTTTTTCATACGATGTATTTTTTCTTCTTTTGGCTGATCAGTTGTTATGAGCAAGATAGCCCTGTTTGTCGTTTGCAATTGTACTTTTCTGCACAGCGTTACAACCCCACTTTTGATCAGATAATATAAATCTTGTCTTCACCATGAGTGAGTTTTCTTGCTCATCCCCATAAGATGATGAGTGCGCATCATGCCTGCCATTGGAGGTATGCCCACATGGGTCTCTCCAGTTGTGCCAATCAGCAAAAGGAGGGCGCCGCTTATAAGTCACATGCATATTTCCAAGTGCGCTTTGTAAAGCTAGGTTCTTCTATCTCTCAGTATCTCCTTCCTTGGGAATTGGAGGAAATGCACAGGTTTCATTTTGGGGTTGGGCTGTGTAACTGCATACTCCCCTCTAACCCCATACTCGAGTGACGTCTACACACCATTACATACTTTACAACTGTTGACCATTTTAATCTTCTTCAAATTTCCAGTACACACTCGCCAGCCACTACATATTTACATAAATAGTTATCTTCACTCGAATATCTTGAACAATGCCCGTCCGGCATCTCGATGCTTATCTCTACGAGCGTGGACTGGTCCATGTCGGTGTCACTGCTTCCCCCCCTCTGGCCGGTGTTGGCTTGCTGACCCTTCACATCATGTAGACTGCTCCTATCACCGCACTCAAGGATACCCGTCTCGGCATTGATGCCCAGCAATGGTTCAAGAACTTGCTGTCCCATCCGGCGTACAAGGAGCCCTTCGTCTCCGTCACCGGGGGCGCCCCACTCAATATCTACCAGCACATGGAACGTGAGCTACGACTCCTCGAGCAGCATCGCATCAAGCCCGTCTTCGTCTTCCAGGGGCTACCACCCACCCGAAGAGATCGCCCCTTCTTCTTCCTCCCGAATGCCACCGACCTCCAGGATAATCCCATCCTCAAACTACGCACTCGTGATAAGGGCTGGGAGAAGTACGTCTCGGGTGATCTCGAGGGCGCCAAGGCGCTGTTCGATCAAAGCTCAAGCGTCCAACCGAATGATGTCTTCAACCAAATACATCGCCTCTTTCGAACCCGCCAGGTAGAATACCTAGTCGCACCCTATCTCAACTGGGCTCAACTGGTCTATCTCGAACGTCATCCCAGAAAATCTTACATTCACTCCACGTATGGCTCCACCGAGCTGTTCCTCTTCGATGGCGTCGACAAGGTCATCCTCTCTGTCGATTTCGAGAAGGGGAACATCAAATTTGCTTCCAAGAAAGAGATCTTGATCGACACCGCTCTCACTCCCGAGCAATTCTTGGACGTGGGCATCTTATCAGGATTTGATATGTCCCCCATCTTCCCACCGTTCATCGAGCGTCAGGACCATTCCTTCAAGCATGCCGTCGAGCTGGTCAGGAGATACCAAACCGGACTGGCCGCGGTAATGGCCTATGGCGAACATCCCATGGTGGCCAAGACGGGATACTTTGACCAATTCTGCCGCTCCAAATGCATGATCAAGTTCTCACTCGTCACCGTCGCCGAGGAGGGCAAGGTCCTGCCCCTCCCGATCGCCTCCCCCACTTCCCCGAACCCGCCCGCGATCGCCGACGTACCCGCCGATCTGCATGAAGTGTTCTCCTACAAGCTTCCAGATGAAGTCTACTTTCAACTATGTCGAGCCATGGTCAGCCCTACACTCCTCAATGTACTCCTCACTGGCCTGTGGGTCGAGCAACCTCCCTTGTGCGGTGGCGAAACGGAAGACTACTGCTCGTTTGTCAAGGAGTGCTTGACCGAGAACCCTTCGGGCCCCAGATGTGTAGCTCTTGCCCTCGTGCTTTCCCCATTACACCCTTTCTGGCAGAAAAAACCAGTCGTAGGTCTCTCTCTCTCTCTCTCTCTCTCTCTCTCTCTCTCTCACTCTCTCTCTACTTGCATCAAGCTGTTCAAGTTGACTATCCGGTCTAACATGCTTGAATCCATCTTACCCTCGACCACCATTTAGTCTGCCATCTACTATTTCGATCCTCAAAATAATTACACCATTCCTCATACCTCAAGTGTGACGTTGAGCTTGATTGAAAAAATCTCCAATTGGAACGTCCCAGCTGGAGTGGTCGAGGAGGAGCTTAAGCGACAAAATGTGAGTAGTTCAGATTCTAGAAAGTTTATTATAGATACATGGATATAGACTGATGTAGAAATGTGATGACTTTCTTGGGGTTTGAACCTGAATGCAGTCATCAACGATCGACATTTCACTCTGTCTAGGTGCAACATCTCAATCCCAGCTAGCTGGACGTACACGGACACCCCGATCGACACTGGCGACGAACCACAAGCCACTGGAGAAAAAAGACGAGGTGGTAGCCAACACCATCTGGCGGTTCCTGGAGCTACGAGGCTATCTGCACCCTAACCACCAGCACACGATCCAGGGCAAGGCGCTCTACATGGCCCTCAAAGAGGCCAAGGTGAACGACAAGCTCCAGGAATCCTTGCTCCTCGTCATCGAGATGTTGCGGATGGGTTGTCTCCACTCTAATTGGTTCGGCGGAAGGACGTGGACCGGTACCGCTCATCTCGGAACCGACGAGGATAAGCGCAACATGCTGCTCGTCATGAGAGTCTTGTCCATCGTCCCCCTATCCTTCAAAGTAAGTTCAGAGATTCGCAGAAAAGTTTGCATGACTTTCACGAGGAGCAGGAAGTCCCCTCTTTTTGATAATACTGGGTTGAATAGAGTGAGCTGATACAATTGGGGTGTTTTCTGTGTACCAGTCGATGGCCTGGCAGGGACCATTATCGCGGGACCTGTTAACGTTCAACTCCTTTGTGCGGTCGTTGAGCAAGTCGATGCGGCTACTAGTGGAGTCGATCGTGTTATCGATGGTGTTGCGAAACGACACCCGGCGGTCACGGGAGGACGGGATGGAGGTGAGTCTGTCGCTGCCGTTCCAGGTGGAGCCCAACACGGGGATGGGGATCCTGTTCAAGGGGTATGCGGACGCGATCGTGTGCACCAAGACGGAGATCGAAAACGAGGAGAACGCCGAGGAGCTCCTCATGGAACTCAAGAACGACATCATCGCCGGGGCCCAGGACGGCTTCCCCATGGTCAGGGACGTCAAGGCCGAGCTGAATAGAGGCTTCAGGTTCTGGGACGCCGTACGCCCTCTTCTCTCACTCTTCTCAATTCTCCTGATAAACTTGGGATCCTTATCCTCCTCACCCTCTTGTTTTTTTATCTTGCATTTTTCGCCCATCTTGTTTTAGGTCATGAAAATCGTTCGAACACTGAAGGACGAAAAAGTCATCAACGCCAATCTGTCAGACGGATTTGAAAAGGCCAACGATTGGCTCAAACCTTTGAGATTATAAACCCCCTCCTTTTTTTTTGAAAAATATTAATAATTTTTTTTTCTTCTTTCGTGTGTGACACTTTTTTTGATTACACATCGTTTCTTGTTGTAGTATACTTTTTTTCCCCTTTCTTTCTCCGACCTTTTTTTTGTTAACAAAAAAAAAAGAAAAAGGAAAGATTGAGCAGATTTGATTGTTCTTCATTTTTTGGTTTGGTTTGCTCATCTGAACCATCATATCAAAGCTCGTTTTCTTCTCCTTCTTTCCCCCTCCCCCATCATTAGTTTCCCTCGTTTCCTTGCTCCTTCTTTAGTATCCAATCCAACAAACTTTAAAACCCCTTCGCCTCCCCCCCCCCTTGCCTTGACAAAAAAAACTTGAAAAGATAGTTCGCACAAAGTTCAGTAAGGAAACAAGCTGGGACTTGTATAAAACTATGGATCATACTCTACTACCAAATAAATAACTTACAAACTTAGATGAAGGCAACACTCAAAATTAAAATATTTAATAGAATCCAATTTACTAAAAGAAGTTGTAGCATAAGCATACTAAGCACAAATAACTATATCACCAAAGACTCAAGACAACAATATTAAATTACACATTCACCTGAGATCAGGTCAGAGTTTATTACCATGATGGAGGCTTGTAAGCTGAGAGGAGAAATACTAGATAATGAGAGAAAGTGTAAGGTGGGGGTCTACATAGAATGGGGGAAAAAATGAATGCAGTGTGCAAGATTCATCATTCAGTCTGTTGTGGTTTGATCACGTAACTTGAAGTGAATTTACATAATGAAATTGGGCAACCCACATGATTTTGTGGATCATCTTATTTTCTTCTTGAATTGTTTGGCAAATGGCTATGTGATTGCTCAAGCTCAAGTGGTCAGCTAATGAACCAAGTTATACCAATTGGCTATTGGGTGTTGTTCAATATTACTCATTTGTTTGTGGTGTCACTGATGAGTCAGAGAAAGGATCAGCCATCCATGTTTCTGTTCTTCATAGCAATTCTCCTCTCATCAATTCATGTCATCATTAGTTCTCTCTTCTTTGTACATGATTGACTGATGGCCTATTTTTTTTTCCTACAGGGTTGGTAAAATTAGTCAAAATAGTTCAATGGGAGCTGGTACAATGAATGAATCAATGATGAAAGGATGAGGAACTCATTTAGGCCAATGCTTTGAAAGAAAGAGGGAGAGGTGTCCTTAAATACTCATAAGATTGAATTTTCTGGGTTCACTTGCTCTTGGGTCAAGGCTTCTGTTTCCATGGCCTCAATCATGTCAGCCTATTTTATTCTGTGATCTGTTCTAAAAGTACCACCAGGGGAAAATTTCTGGCACTGGCATGCCAGTGCCACTCCATGTGTTTTTACTGTAACCCGGTGCCAATGATCCTATGTGTCAGTTCCATATGAACCTGAAATGATGTTGATGTGGGTTAAGATAATTGGGCAACATCTTCTGAAGTGAACCGCAAAGCAGGCTGATATTAAAATGATCAAAATTGTAACTTAATGATGAATGAATCCACAAATTATGTAGAACTCAGGCAGAACTTTGGTCAACCTTCTGACTTTCTGAATTTTCATATGGTCCAATTATTATTGGGCCATTTCAAAAAACCATCTTGAATAACCATAAAAAAATTTTTCCATTCATTGTGTACAAAGAAATAAGCTGATGAACAAGTCCATACCAACCATCATGAATACTTTCATGGATTTTTCAAGGCAATTTCCATCTAAAACTCTCAAAAATATCTTCTGTACCCCTAGATTGTCAAAAAAAAATGTGTACTAAAAGCATTCTAATCATATATTTAGTACATGTAGAGCTAAATTTGCACTCAAATTTCCTTCAAAAGCTAAATTTTCATAATTTTAGGGCATTCATAAAAAAACCCAGTAAAACCGCACCTACACGCAGTTTTACCAGGGGGCAACGTTGCTACCACCGGCAATCTGGTACAAGCTTGTACCAGCTTGCCGAGGCGTTATTCCTCGGCAAGCAGGTACCGGCTTGCACCTGCTTGCCAAGGAATAGCTCCTCATCGGGCTGGTACGAGCTTGTACCCGCACGGCAAAGAGTTATTCCTTGCCAAGCAGGTCAAATCCTGTACTGGCTTGCTGAGAAATAACTCCTTGGCGAGCTGGTACAAGCTTGTAGCAGCTTGTTGATCAGTTATCCCTTGGTGAGCAGGTACCAGTTGGCACCTGCTCGCCAACAAATAGCTTCTTGGCGGGCTGGTATAACCTTGTACCAGCTTGGCAAGGAGTCATTTCTTGGCAAGCCACTTGCCGGGGGCAACGACGTCGCCCCCCGGTAAAACCGGGGGTAGGCGCGGTTTTACCGGGGTTTTTTATCAACACCCTAATTTTATATGCAAATTAAATGTTCCTTGGTCCGTAGATCTAATGAAGTCCTGATGTTTACAAATAAAAAATGAATGTCAATTTCAAAAATTGTGACATCCAATTTTTTTTCCCATGACAACTGAATTTCAAAACTTGTCAAAAAAATGAGCAGGATTCCTGCTTACTGTTGACTTCCAGGATGCTGCAACGTTAATTCAATTTTGACTTGGATTTTTCCCAGATAATTTTGTGCAGTCACTGTGCATTTTGCACAGTGACTGTGCATTGAACGTGTGTCATTTGCTTTTTTTTTGAAGTTGGGTCAAAAGTTGTGCCAGAGTTGACAAAGACCAGCTCCCATTGGTCAATTTTTTTGGTTTTTTGTGGTGCTTGGTGTATGCTTGTTACATTTTTGTGACATTTGAATTTTTACTCTGGTGCACGGTCATGCAGCAGAGTACCAATTCAGATTTCACAATGGTTTACAGGTGTGTGAAAGGTTTCAAAGGCTGTTTTTGCTGTTTTGACCGGACAAAGGTTAAAATGGGACAACATGGTTGAAAATCCAAACAATCCTTTGCTAGAAAGTTTGGTCCAAGGCATAACATGTGCACATGGGGGTAGGTAAAGAGCCAAAGATCAAGATATTTCAAAATTCCCAAAAAATGCAGGACCAACTACAATGAATTGTGGCATCTCAAAAATAGAAGATGGTGAATTAATTCCTTTCAAAAAAACACATTATCTGTAAGTTTTTTTGACTCAAAAAAAAAAAGAAAAAATGAGGCAATTTTTTGAAATGAAATGATCAAAAAAAAAGTATATTTTGAAAATAATGATGAATTCAGAACCCTGGTTTTTTTTAGTATCAGTTCAGGTTTGCATGCTTCAAGTTTTCCACTTGAGCTCAACATAACATCACTACATGTCAAGCAACACATGCTATGAAATTACCCATGAGTTCAAACTGAATTCCAGTTGAACATGCAGTTTACATGTGACTACCTGCGAACACACTTCAAACCACCAGAGGGTAAAGATTTGTGCAATGGCACCCATCAACGGGTGCCATCAAATCTCTACTGGTGAGTGGCCCTCTAACTTGTGGCTGTTTCTGTAAGCACATGGGACAAAAAAGATTTTTGGTTCATGTCAGGTGAGTATTTGGAGGAGACAATTTGGTCCTTGAAGGAGATGCTGGTGGGACTATTTTTCACTAGGTTTTATGGGCGGCTTCGCCGCCCCGTGACAGAGATGCGGGAAGCACCGGGCCCCACGCATCAGGAGCAAGCTGCACGGCAACAGTAACACCAACTGTACTTTGCCTCTACAAAACACATACAGCTTGTGTGATATATTAAGCGTAAGATAATAACCCTCCCGGTTGCACTCAAAGGGGCCGCTAAGTACTCAGCTTAGCCTGTATCAAAAATCAGATCTGTTATTAGACTCAGGCGCCCGCTGTCAATTGAATTTCAGAAGGGCGATCATAATATATAGAACGGCGGGCCAAGGATTGAACAAGTATTTGATTGAAGTTTGTAAATACAATTATACTTTATGCCATTGGGGGAGGATTTGTCTATGTAGTGGTGGTAGTAGGAGAAGGATATTTCGCGGCCGCGTTCACCAGTAGTGAAATTTGCAGTTGCAACAGGAGCCACAACCTGCTAGTAGAAAATTTATTCAAATCATCTGATGGGATGGGCTGTGAATGGGACGCTGACAGGGATTAAGTGTGAAATCAAGGATAGATGAGATGTGGTTGGTTGCTGGGATCAAAAAGCCCCGGAAAGGAGCTTATCCTGCGGTGGCTGGTTCTGTTGCAGTGCCAACCACATCTGCTGGAGCTTCTTGTCCGTCCAGGACCTCAAAAGGGATCAATGATGCGTCAAACACCTGTGGAGGCAGACTTTAGCTTGGCCCAACTTGCAAGCGTTGGCAATAAAAAGCGCACATCAACAATTGGCATCCCTGACGCATAGTCCCAACCTGAGAAGTGCCCAGCCAAATGGGCCTGGCAGCCAATCTGGAAAGTGCCCGACACGCAAGAAAGATCTTTGCGCGCTGTTAAAATAATGAGCTTAATACTCGAAGAGTTGGTCCAAAGACCTGAAGTGGACAAAGTCCAAAAGAGCTGAGTCACTTGGGCAATGGGCTAAAGTGCACCGCGGGCAAGGCAAGAGGGAGGCTGAAGTGTCCCTCAAGGAACGGTTTAAGCTAAGAACCAATAAGTTTTTTATTTACTAGTCTCATGATTTTAAATAGACTAATTACATGTGGCCAAGTTGTGGGAGCAATCAATCATGACATATAACAATAAAACTAGGTCAAAAGCAGGGAAAAGAGTGACATGGATGTGAAATGAGGAAAGGAGATCAAGAGCGAAAAACACAGAATTCCACAGAATTCCAGCACGCCTCCTGAGCTCATGATTGAGTGAAGAGTTCACATATGCAGGAGTGGGTATTTTTGTTGGAGGTATTCAAGGGTTTGCTCGTCTTCTTTGGTGTAGTGGGTAAGGTGGGAGGACTGTGGTTTGGACGGTGGACCTGGATTTTTAGGGAGAGTTTTGTTTGGGTGTTTTTTGAAACAGTTGTCTTTGGTGTGTCCGCTCTTGAAGCAGTGAGAGCAGGCGCGAAAACCACGTTTGCAGTGCGGACATGTCAGTTCAGGAGTCGAAGATTGAGTGAACATAGTCGCTTGAGAGAAGTCTGGGGCCTTCTTGATGTCGTTCATGAGCTGATTTTGTGTGGCGAAGTCTTTGAGTTTTTTCAGAACAGTTTCAAAGGGGTCGGACTCGAAGTTCATCGAGACATTGGTCTTGAAGGAATGGAATTGACTTGGTAGCTTGTCAAGCATCAGGATTGTTTTTACTTGATCGTCGAGGGCGAGACCCGACATAGCAATTTTTTGATTGGCCGATCGGACGAGAGGCAAGAAGGCGGAGAACGAGTCGTATTCTACCGCAAGGAACTTCTTGAGAGCGGTAGTTCTAGAAGTCAGGTCGTTTCCAGCAAACTTGTTCTTCAGGATAGTCCAGAGAGCAAGGCCGTTGAACTCGTCGGATTTGGGCATTACAGAGCTGACATAGGCGAGAACTTCTTGACTCAAGTGCTGGACAATCTCGGCATAAGCGTCTTCGTTAAGTTTGACATAGAGCTGAGCATTCGGCTTGTCCTTCTCTGGATCGGGGCAATGGACAGCACCGGTGACAATGGTAAGCACCTTGATCTTGTGCAATTTAGCCTTCATGGGGAGGAGCCATAGAACATAGTTTTTGGGGGTTAACAGAATCTTGGTCTCACGAACGACTTCGGTTGACATGATGGCAGTGAGGGGGTGACTAAAGATGAGAAGAGAGAGAAAGGGTGTTTGGCGGGTGATGAGAGAGAGAGGAAGGGGAGATAGAGGTAGGGCAGTTACACGGCAGTTCAAATTCGACTGTTAATCGTGTTAAAATAATGAGCTTAATGCTCGAAGAGTTGGTCCAAAGACCTGAAGTAGACAAAGTCCAAAAGAGCTGAGTCACTTGGGCAATGGACTAAAGTGCACCGCGGGCAAGGCAAGAGGGAGGCTGAAGTGTCCCTCAAGGAACGGTTTAAGCTAAGAACCGATAAGTTTTTTATTTACTAGTCTCATGATTTTAAATAGACTAATTAAATGTGGCCGAGTTGTGGGAGCAATCAATCATGACATATAACAATAAAACTAGGTCAAAAGCAGGGAAAAGAGTGACATGGATGTGAAATGAGGAAAGGAGATCAAGAGCGAAAAACACAGAATTCCACATAATTCCAACACGCGCCTCCACAATATAAAGATTAGGTGAAACAGGAAAGGCTGAACGTTTGCTGCCAACACTTGAGTTGGGATGCAGGGTAGAGTCTGGGGAGTGAGATGGAGTTAAGGGCAGATGTAGAATTGTTGATGGGAGAAAGGTTAGGAGGAATGCAGGTCATGGTAGACAGGCGGGCCGGAAGTGATAGGCCTGGGTTGGATAAGGCTAGCTAGAGAGTGTGTTGAAAGGGGAATGGCGTGGTGTTACTTGCGGAAATGGAAGAGATGATTAAGAGAGTGTCCAGAGTTGTAAAGAGGGTGTATGTGTGGTGATCGGGTGAGTTCGAAGGGTGGACAGTATTGTCTAGTGAAGGGAAGGTTGCGGAGGCTTGTCTGGTCAGGTTTGATGGCCCGGATGCGGCGAAGGTGGGAGTACTGCAAAGGCGGAGGGGGAAGGGGTTATGTTGGACAACAACGTGTCTATGAATCGCTTCCGGATGTAGAGAACAAAGGAATGGATCCAGTGAAGGGGGTATAAAGAGGAAGCGTCATTCTCTGATTTCGCACCATCGTTTGGTTCTTGCTTGGCGGCAATTGCTTAAAGAACCAAACGATCCGGGGAATTCCTTGTTGATGATGGGGGAGGGGGGCAAGGGTACCCCTATTTTTTTAAAAAAAAGGGGTCGCCGGTTCGTTTAATATTAAACCATTGATGGTATGGCATCATATTTCAAATGCCCAATAAATCTCTAGTAGCCCTTTTTGGCCCCTATATGGGTGTCAGCCTATAGGTCATACCAATAGAGCATGAACCTAAAGAACTGACTAGTAAGTGAGCTAAGAGAGACGGAGTTTTTATTGTAATGAAACATAGTTGTAAGTGAAACTGTAATTGTAGATAAGATTGTAGAATAAAACAGTGATTAGGATTACAAGTGGTAATCATAATAAGTTCAGGCTTTCACAAATAGAAATAAGTGCTTAAACAGGGCTGAGCGTAGAGAGAAAAAACAAAAGATGCCACCAGAGTTTAAATCTGCTGACAACCAAGAGCAATCATCTATCAGATTGAGGTCACCGTGCCTTATCAAGATCTACGCGAGGTAAATAACCAAAGCCTTGGAAGACAAGCTAGACAGAGAAGTCTATATTAGCCTTCTGTCCTTCCAAGAAACGAGAATCCCACAGCGTCAATTACTATCACCCTATTATATTACCTTTAAAGTATTATCTCCCAATTCTCTAGTACGGCATTCATTAGTTCTAAAAACTAGCAATACCCGTATAGCAGGATCCCTGAGTAGTCTTTAATTGTCAATAGCTAGGTAGCTAGTCTCTGGTGCTCTAGACTGTTAACGCAGTCTGTTACCTTATTCCTTCCCTATTCGTGGTCTCACCCAAATCTAGGATTGCCCTGGCTGTATTGCTACAGGAAGACCGAGTCAGCCTCATAGATTTATCTGAGCTTTGAGAACCGTATCAAGTTACTGAATCCCTTGTTTGCTTTATAGACTTGTCTAAGGACCGCCTTACAAACGTATCCCCTCACTTCTACCTTATTCCTTCCTTCTCGTAAGTAGTCTGGACCTGAAAATTGGGGGTCTGGCCTAGACAAATCTAACCAATTCACCCCGAATCATTTGCTAGTTTATGTGCGATAGCATTGTTGAGTCTCCACCGACCAACTTCACCCGCCTCACCTACCAAACCACCAAGGTCACATACAAGAAGACAGTCAACGAAGTGACTGCCTACTACTGGAAAGTGACAGAGACAAAGATCTTCCAGATCATCACCACTACTACCTTCCTGACAAGCAGCAAAGAAGTGGTAGGAGTCAACAAACACCGCCGCTTAATTAGTATCCATACCAAGAAAATCAGACAGAACCTCGACACAGGCACTCCCTCTTCCATTAACCCATCTATCTGCAAGACCTTAGAAGATACCAACATCCTTGAGACCCCATTAGAATTATTCTCTGACTCCAACGAGTCTTCAGAATCTGACATCTAACCACCGTGCCTACTGCTCCTTTTCATTCCTCTGTCTACCTGTTATCTATCCTACCTTGCTTTACTCCTCAGAAACACAAAAGAGATAAAAAACCCATAAAAATCCATAAAACCAATAACCAAAAATCAAAAAAAAAAAAATTCATATATATATAATAAAAATCTTTTCCGTCATTCAAATTTTCCTAGTCCACTACTATCTGCTACTTCCAGAAAAATAAAAATAAAAATAAAAATAAAAATAAAAATAAAAATAAAAAAACTAAAACTCCCTACAAAAAAGAAAGATTCTGCGTATCTTCTTGTCTTGGCTATTCAATCTCTCGTGTTTTGTTGTTGTTCTGACTCCTACACTCATATATCTAATTTGTTTACTATCCCCATACAAAACAATACCTCTTACTCAGAGCTTCCGCCGTGACCAACTGTCATTCACCTCACCAATATTCAGTCTGAGAGCCACAACACTCACCTAGTAGAACACAATCAGTTGCCTAGATACACTCACGGATAAGAGTAAGACCTCCCGAATACTAGAATCCAGTCAAACATCTCACTCTGAAGGAAAGACTAATCAACTCCTTACCAACCACGACACCTAGTGTCTCTACCAGATAACCCACAAAACAGTGCGATAACTGCGGAAAATTGCAGAGACGCAAACCAACCAGCAAGGAGCTCAGCAAGTGAACCCACAGAACATAGCTTCAGAACCGTCCCAGATGGTAACACAGCAGCACAAGCATTGGTGCCTCCATCTGAACAACCAACAGAACACACAGATAGAGCAATGTCCACTGTCATCATAGAGCGTTGCTTAACAGACCAGACCAACCACACCGATACTCCGGAACGACCGGTTAGATACCCAACAGCGGAGACCCAAGACATCAAAGATCAAGGGTTGCAAGACCATCATAGATCGGAGAGAGCCCCAAGCCTTGAAAGCGGTCAAACAGGTTAGCAGACATCCAACAGGAACTACTGATCACAACAAAACACTGACCTATAACATGTCCACTAACAGAGATCACAGTAGGGACCCAACTATTTCCAGGGCAGGAACAGGAGGAATTCTCCTGCCATACGTATTTCCCAGACAACAAAGAATTCTAGATCACACTCAAAGAGAGCGAACTGACAGATCAAACTCTAGTACCGGTTCAGGAGAAGTTCAACAGGTATTACCACCGATTGCGAGGCAATTGGGAGTGGCTGGAGAAAGTAGCCAACCAGGCTACCGAGGGAGTGATCCGAACCCACCTGTTCTATTGCCGCGCGGACTTTGCCCAGATGGTAGAACTATTAGGCAGAGAGCTTACGCTTCTGAGGATCCAGAACTGGGACCCCAGCATGATTACCATTGACCATTACTTACAACCAGTACCAAGAGCCAAGCAACAGCGCAACCCTCCACCAAGAGTCCCCAACAACAGGAACCCTTTCAACTCAAATACAGCAGTACCTCCCTTGCCAACAGAGAATCACCAGCGGAACAACAGAAATCAGAACTACACGGAGTACCGGAACAGAGCTCCGGCTCAACAGGAGGGATTCCTAGGACCGACTCTTACGACGGCTCCAAGGAGGAACCGAGCTTGGCAAAGCTCGATCTACGGAGAAATGCTGAGAATGGCACAATCCCTACAGGGAACTTACCAGCACCTCGAGGAAGGAAGAATTCGCACGCAGCGCAACCGCCACGAAGGCCCTCCAGAGGAAGATCAGAACCCACCACAGGATTGGTGAATTCAGTACTATTTGATAAAGTCTTGTCTATCAATGATACCCTCTATTCTCTTATTGGCAAATCAGAACGAATAAATGATAAAGTTGTATGTTTGAATGAACTATTCCTATATACTAACAAAGAAATGAAAGGTACAACTTGCTTTATTAACAAAGTTCTCTCTTATAGAGTTGAACATGAGATCCATGAGAGAAAGAAACTGAGAGAATGGTTTGAAGAAAAAGCATCCAATATGATCTCTAACCTAGAAGACAAAATTGATCACCTAGCCACAATTAGTAAAGTAGATCAGGAGGGCAAAGGTCCCCCTGTAATGAATAGGCTAGAAAAACTACAGAAAGATTTAATCAACCAGTTGGATGATAATAACTTGTTGACAGCTGAGCTTAATGGCAGACTGACCGACGTAGAGAGAACTGTGCAAAAGAACACTCAGAGAATGGACAATATGTGTTTAGAGATTAAGACACAGGTAGAAGCTCAATTCAAGTCTTTCTCTACTTATGCAGATAGTGTCAATAATAGCATTAACCAGCTGACATCTGGTCAAAATAAAATTAGACAAGACTATGAACAGAGGCTTCTGAACTTGACAAATTCAGACAATAAATTGTTACAAATGATGAAGAAAGACATAGAAAAATTGACTAATCAAGCAGGACTCAACCACTCTGATGGAACAGCAGAAGCCAGAGAAGAAGGAAAAACCATATCGACAGAGCCAGAATTAAAGAGACCAGCTGAAAACTCATTCAATGGTATCAGCAACACTAAGACCAATGAACACTCTGAAACCTGTGAAGGGCCACAAAAAGACAATATTACCTCAACTTCAAACCAAAATTACCTATCAGAGGATAAAGAAATGAGCCCATATAAACTCATGATACAAAGAATGATGTTAAATGGACTACCCAAGGTAACAGAATGGGAGACCTTTGATGGGCAAGGAGCATACAACCACATAGACTTCATTGACTGGATAGACACCATTAAAGCTGACCATGATATGCCAGATGGTCTGATCACGTCAAGATTCAACTACCTCCTGAAAGGCACAGCTAATACGTGGTACAAACAAAAGAGGAATGAAGTAGGCAAACAAGACTGGCCATTCTGAAAACAGCAAATTATAGAGAAATTCACAACTCCAAACTGGCGCAGAGAAGTGAAAGCACTTATTAGAAAAGACAAATTCAATGTTGAAGGAGATGTACCTGCTGCAGTCTGGGTAAACAGACAGGAAAAGAGAATTACCTCTGTTGAAAAGAATCTAGATAAGGAAGCAATTGTTGACAAATTACTAGCACTACTAGATTATCCAATAGAATATAAACTGAGGAATGCCATGTCTGAGGGAGCTGATGTCACAGATGTGATATCTCACTTCGAAAATATAGTCTCTGTGAGGAAATCCAAAAAATTGAGAGAAATGAGAGAAACCAATAGGAAGAACAGATACACACCTGGTTCCCCAGAGAACAGACCTGACAAATTGAACAACAAAACCTCAGACAATAAGAGCCCACATTACTCTGAAATCACTTGCCATGACTGTGGGAAGAAAGGCCACAAAGCTAACAAATGCCCAGAAAACTGGAAGAAGAAGAATCACATCCAGGCAGTTGAAAATGAAGACAATGCTCATGATATTTCAGAAGTAGATTCAGTTCACACAGTACCATCTTCAAATGAGGAATCTGATTGGGAAGCAGGTGAACTTGGAGGATTTGCAATCCTGCCGGAAAACAATATGGCAGCTCTTCAGATTGAAGAAAAATCAGAAGAACAACAAGCAGCAACAACAAAACTGATACATCCCTCAAAAAGCAATGCAGAAGGCAACATGCACCTACAAGGCGGGACAAACATCACTTATATCATCTGTAATAAATTCAAATTGAAATGTCTATTAGATGGAGGAGCTTTCTGTTCCATAGTTAGCCCAAGACTGTTACAGAAAATTGAACCTGAATGGGAAACTAAAATGTCCCCAGTACACCATGATAAGTTCTTCAGCTGTAATGGACAAATGACACCATTAGGAGTGATAAAATTACCAATAATTTTTCCCCACGCCAATGGTAATGTCAAAATCCTGGCTGAATTAGTGGTTATGAAAGACTACCACATTAAATCAATTCTTTTAGGGAATGACTACATTATTAACTGTGGGATAGACATCATTAATAGTGAAGGCAGATATTTTACCATTGGTGGTGATACATCAACTAAGTTTGAAATTGGCATTACCAATAAATTGGACATAGAAGCATTGGAGCTCAATATGGGTAGACTTGATCCGCTATTTGAAAATACCATCAAAGATAGCAAGATCTGTGAAGACCTGACTTTACCACAAAGAAAAGATCTGATGCAAGTCCTGCACAATTACAAGGAAGCTTTTGCCACAACTGAAGAACCTTTTGAATGTATCAAAGGGCATGAAGTGTCTATAAATTTGAGCATTTCCAGACCATACCCTCCAATTTTGAGGAGATCAGCTTACCCAGCTTCACCCCGCAGCAGAGAAGCCCTTCAGAAACATGTTGCAGAGCTAGTAGGTATGGGAGTGCTGAGGAAAGTAGGACCTAATGAGAATGTGGAAATAACCACACCAGTTATCATTGCATGGCATAATGGTAAATCTAGGATGGTAGGAGACTTCAGAGCACTTAATACGCACACAATAGCTGATAGATACCCCATGCCTAAGATCAGTGAAGCACTCACACAACTTCAAAAAGCCAAATACATTTCCTGTATGGATGTTCTAAAAGGGTTTCACCAAAACAAAATACATCCAGAGAGTAGACATCTAATGAGAATTATATTACATCTGGGTATATATGAATACCAGAGGATGCCATTTGGAATCAAGAATGCACCATCTCATTTTCAGAGGATGATGGATGTAGAATTCAAGAGAGAACTAAGAGAAGGTTGGTTGATCATATATATAGATGACATCATCATATTCTCAGAAGATTGGCAAGATCACATGAACAAATTGGCCATAGTACTCAAAAGAATTATTAATATGAACATGAAAATATCCATGAGTAAGTGTCAATTTGGATTTGCAGAACTGAAGGCATTAGGTCATATAGTGTCTGGATTGAGCATAGCTATTGATAAGAATAAAGTAGCCGCAGTACTACTTAAAAACATGCCCAGTACTGTCAAAGAGCTCCAGTCTTTCCTAGGCTTTGCAGGATATTACAGGCAACATATTAAAGACGTTGCAAAGATCAGTGGACCTCTATACCAAGTTTGTAGTCCAAATGTGAGCTTTGAGATGACCTCACACAGGTTAGCAGCTTATGAAAAACTGAAAGAAGTGCTGACATCTGCTCCTATTCTATTCATGCCAGATCCATCCCTACCTTACAGACTATATGTAGATGCTTGCATGGACGGATTAGGAGCGGCACTGCATCAAGTCCAATATAGAGAGGACATACCCAAGGAAGGCGTCATTAGTGTTTACCTCTAATTCAACAAAACCCCGACCCCGAAAAAAGTTGCCTTGCCCCCGAATACACCCCGACATGAGGCGGAGGCTGGAGCTCACGGCGATATCACCTTGCGAACTCCAACCTGGGGCAAGACGCATACCTCCGCAGGCCGCCATTTATAGTTTTTCTTTCTTTTGTTCAATCACCTTGCACCGAGTCCCTCTGTCTCCCTCTGTATGACCTCTACTTGACAAATTTTTCAAACAAAAACTTTAAGCTGTTTTCTCCCTTTGACCTTTGTTTGACAAAGTTATCAAACAAAGCTCTTAAGCTTGTTCCTTCCTTTTCATTCTATATACCTATGGAACTTTTAACTGTACCCGCATTTGGGAGCAGCTTTTTGACGGAGTCTTTTTCATGACAGCGTTTAATTTGAGCACTCGGCCATTTGCGTTACGATGTTAGAGCTGGTAATTTGGCAAACAATCAGGTGACCTTGCGCAGATTTACCGCTGACCACTGGTCACAGCTGCATCGTGTTCAACTACGGCCAGGGTAAAATTGATGCCTCGAAGTTGAAAAATTTATCAACATTAACAACAACGCAGAGTAACAGATGCAGCAGTTGTACCTTTGACGGGCCCGGAAATAGGTACTTCCATTTGTCAGGACCAAAAAAAAGTTATTCCCTGTTCTTTTTGCAAGGTCAAAGACGCATGAGGCAATTACGACGGATTACACTACTCTTTGTGAGACGTGAGATTGAACATGCCTCATGTCTTTGGGGTCTGACGTTGTTAGAATCCTTTTCTTGCGCCAGGGGAGGCGGGCGAGTTGACTCATCCGTGATAAACGGAAACATGTGGTGAAGGACTATTATTGACAGCTCAGTTGCCAAATGCAGCTGATTCTGTAGGCAAGGGGTGGACTTTTGCCTTAACAATAGCCGCAAATTCCCCCTTGGGACGATAATACAACGTGGCTTACTGATTTTCACTTGGAAGTATCCGGTTTTGGCACCTAATGCCTTTGGTTTAGGATACTTCGATCCTCAATGATGATGTTTTGATCTGTTCACCATTTTCCAGAACCGGGCTTGAGGGTGAAAAAACTCTGATCAATAAGCAGGGCGCAACAGGCGGCGCAGCCGCCACTGAACGCTAGTATGTTATATTTCTAGAACCTTAAAAGAAAGTGAAAAGAAATATGGAGCTAGCCAGCTAGAGTGCTTGAGACTAGTTTGGGCCCTTGATAAATTATATTATTACTTGGATGGATGTAATTTTGATGTCATCACAGACTGCAAAGCTCTTACTTCATTGTTGAATATGAAATCACCCAACAGACACATGATGAGGTGGCAAATTGGTATACAGGAATGGAGAGGGAGTATGACTATCTACCACAGAGAAGGTAAAATACACAAAAATGCTGATGGCCTTAGTAGATGGTGCCTGGACAACAATCCTGAAAATCCAGCCTGGGATGGTGAGATTGCAGCAAAAATTATGTCAGTATTTCCTCTGATGAATGATACCAACAATCCAGCTTTTGATGATGAAGAGGAAGTAATAAGAGTTGATGGACTACATGTAACTGAAATGGCTGAAGAGTTCTGGGACAAAATCAAGATTAGTTATCTAGAAAACAACAATACTAGGAAACTGATTGAGGTACTCCAGTCAAAATTCAAACAAAACAACATTACTGCTACTTTAGAAGAACCTTGGAAGAAATCCTTTGAAGAAGGAAGGATCTCTCTGTTAGAAGGACTAATATTCCATAAAACTAAGTACTCCAATGTTGTTGTTATACATAGAAGAGAAGATATCAACTTATTCTTGAAAGAATGTCATGACAATGTTACATCAGGACACTTTTCCTATGACAGGACATTAGAAAGGATCAGACAAATAGCTTGGTGGCCTACATATCAACAGGACACCAAGGAATATTGTGATACTTGTGATAGATGCCAAAAAGCTTATAAAGCCACAGGAAAATGATTTGGACTTCTTCAAAAGATTGCAGAACCTACAGAAAGATGGAGTGTTATTAATATGGATTTTGTCACAGGCTTGCCACCAGGAGGCCCAAACAATTATAATGCTGTACTAGTTGTAGTAGACCGTTTCTCTAAGAGGAGTAGATTTTTACCCTGTCACAAGGAAGACACAGCCATGGATACCGCATTACTGTTCTGGAATAGCATAGTGTATGATGTAGGATGCCCAAGATATATCATCACAGACAGAGATCCCAGATTTACTTCTGAATTTTGGAGGAACCTGTATGACATATGCGGAACAGAGTTAAAATTCTCCACAGCCTATCACCCTCAGACAGATGGACTAGCTGAGAGAATGATACAAACACTAGAGGACATGATCAGGAGATATTTTGCATTTGGATTAGAATTCAAAGACAAAGACAGATTTACACATGACTGGGTCACATTATTACCCGCTTTAGAATTTGCCTATAATTCAAGTAAACACAGTACTACAAATAAATCACCTTTTGAATTAGAAAGAGGATGGACACCCTGGTTCCCAAAAGATATTCTAATGAGTAAAGCTATTCATATACACCCTAACTCAGAAAATTTCCATACAATGATGACTAAAGCAGAAAAATTTGCAGCTGAATGTGTAAAAGAAGCAGTGGAATATAATAAAACCAGATGGGACAAAACACATAAAGAACATAAATTCAAGATAGGAGATTTAGTTCTAATATCCACTTACAATTTCACTAATCTGAGTGGACCTAAGAAACTAAGAGATTCATTTGTAGGACCTTTTGAGATTAAGAGACTCCATGGCAAAAATGCAATTGAAGCTTACTTGAAAGGAGAACTAGAAAATAAACACCCCACCTTTCCAATAAGCTTAGTGAAACCTTATACAAGTAACAATAGAGAAAAATTCCCACTGAGAAATGACAAACCACAACAAGATACATCCATACCAATAGACAAATCAGAAGTAGTGTAAATTAAGAAAATCATACAACATAGAAAGATCAGGAAAAACAACCAAGATGCAATACAATACTTAGTAAGATATAGTGGTAGCAAAGAGGATGAATGGTTAACAGAAAAAGAGATACCAGAAAATCAGAAATTGCTGAGACAATATAGAGTAGAGAAAAGAAACTAAAAATTCAACTAGGAAGTTGAAACCTTTTTAGAGGGGGAAAATGTCAGCCTATAGTTCATACCAATAGAGCATGAACCTAAAGAACTGACTAGTAAGTGAGCTAAGAGAGACGGAGTTTGTATTGTAATGAAACATAGTTGTAAGTGAAACTGTAATTTTAGATAAGATTGTAGAATAAAACAGTGATTAGGATTACAAGTGGTAATCATAATAGCCCAGTTCACGTAGGGCTGTTTTACGCATGTTGATAAAATTTGGACTGCTTGTGAGATATTTTTTATTAACAAAAATCTCACGACTTACGTGATGATTTTATGCAGTTAAATTTTACATGCATTGCTTGTCTTTTTTTTTTAACTCGGGTCGAGCATCTATGTGAACTGGGCTAATAAGTTCAGGCTTTCACAAATAGAAATAAGTGCTTAAACAGGGCTGAGCGTAGAGAGAAAAAACAAAAGATGCCACCAGAGTTTAAATCTGCTGACAACCAAAAGCAATCATCTATCAGATTGAGGTCACCGTGCCTTATCAAGATCTACGCGAGGTAAATAACCAAAGCCTTGGAAGACGAGCTAGACAGAGAAGTCTATATTAGCCTTCTGTCCTTCCAAGAAAAGAGAATCCCGCAGCGTCAATTACTATCACCCTATTATATTACCTTTAAAGTATTATCTCCCAAATCTCTAGTACGGCATTCATTAGTTCTAAAAACTAGCAATACCCGTATAGCAGGATCCCTGAGTAGTCTTTAATTGTCAATAGCTAGGTAGCTAGTCTCTGGTGCTCTAGACTGTTAACGCAGTCTGTTACCTTATTCCTTCCCTATTTGTGGTCTCACCCAAATCTAGGATTGCCCTGGCTGTATTGCTACAGGAAGACCGAGTCAGCCTCATAGATTTATCTGAGCTTCGAGAACCGTATCAAGTTACTGAATCCCTTGTTTGCTTTATAGACTTGTCTAAGGATCGCCTTACAAACGTATCCCCTCACTTCTACCTTATTCCTTCCCTCTCATAAGTAGTCTGGACCTGACAATGGGCTTGAGATTTAATGTGGCACAGAAAACCCAACCAGTAGTTTGTGAAACATGGCATTGTACCAAATTGTCCAATGCCTTGGTGGACAAGCTCATCCAATCAATATTTCCAACATGGGGTCACACACTTTTTTCCAATACCATATAATTAAAGATGAGGATGAGTTGATCTCAAGTTAGTTTGTTGTTAACATTTTATCAGTACTGATTGATTACCTCTGCTTGAGAAGCATAAATTTTTATTTCCCATTAAATTCCTTTTTGTGTTAAATACCTCTTGAGTTGCCAACCCAGGTCCCTTACCAGATTGCAATACACAGTCAAATTCAATCAGGCATCTTTTTTTTTTGGAAAGAACATAGTGGAGATTCAAGGCTACCCTTATATAGACCACGGGTGCACTTTGGTGTTCCGGGGACATAACACAAAATGATGTCCCAGAGGCATGCTTGTCCCTTTAAAAATGAGATCCCCCATCACAAGTTCACAACAACATCACAATATGTCTATTTTGAGCTGTCCCAGGGCCCAGTATGCACTTGTAAAATGCAACCATGGTGTAGCGGTGTTGGCTTGATGATATCTGGATACATAGGGGGTAGAATCTGAAAAGCAGACTTTTTGTGCAAACAGAATGTTTTTCTCTGGCCTGAAAGGTCAACTTAACAGGCAAGTTTTGTTTGTCCAGCAAGCTCAGTACATATTATCTTGAACTTGAAATTTTTTGTCTCCATGACGCTGTGAACCCCTGATGGATTAGAAGACTTTTCACATTTTGGGAAAACTCATGCTGCCACCATGATTGTGATTTGCTCTGTCTCAGTCAAGTTGGTACAGGGCTTCAGGTCCTCCCTGACCAACATGGGGACTGCCTACCGACATGGGAGCTGCCTACCAACATGGGGACTGCCTACCAACAAGGGGACTGCCCACACCTACATGGGCCAGGATAGACATCACAGAGAGGTCAAATAATTCTCATTGACTTGGAAAATGAAAATAGTGCCAACCTGCTTTCTTGCTCACAGGGACAGTGTTTGCTCATGATGCAAGCTTGTATTTGTGAAAATTTCCTTCTTCTGATGTCACTGGCCATGAGAAAAGTGAGGGCAATACATGTGTCCAGGTGGCATGGTTATGTAGTTTAACACCCAAGGACTTTTCTGGCCTTGCAAAGTCAACCATTTTTTACTCACCTACCCAAACTTTATTGAAACCCTACCATAGAACTCCACACACCTCGGGTTAGATAGTTAGATATTAAGATAGGTTGGAGATGCTATATTCTAAGCATTGAGGGCTGTTTTTTGTTCAAGAAACAATCACATCTTGTTTGAATTTTTTTGAACGGAGGAGCAAGGTCCGACTCCCACACGAACAAGTGCGGGTAAGGGACACCTTGGCTGCCATAACCTACATGTTTACATGAACCCAACCCCTCCTAGATTGGGTACATTCTGTTGAAGCTATAAATTGAACTATGTATGTACGACTTTCCAAAGAAAAAGTGAATGAAACCGGATCCAAACTCGTTTAGGTGGGGGTGTAA
Organism: Puccinia coronata f. sp. avenae; assembly: GCA_002873125.1. NCBI lineage: Eukaryota > Fungi > Basidiomycota > Pucciniomycetes > Pucciniales > Pucciniaceae > Puccinia > Puccinia coronata. Next base: position 101,157 of record PGCI01000229.1, on the reverse strand, counting down.
TCCATATAAATGGTAATATGTATGTCTTTTTTTTTACTGAAATTCTGACAGAGGACAGGGCTATGTCACCGATCCTAAAAAGCCGTGCCGATAGCGTTTTGCGACGCCGGGGGTACGGTGAATGCACCGTACTCAGTGTGTCGCTTCCAAGTTGCGACTCACTGACGGCTGACCATTCCACCTTTTGTGAGCCGGCTTTGGTTATGAAGTGCGTTGGGGACCGCTTCTTACTCGAGCTGCTGGATGGATGATTTCTCGCTCCTCAAGATGACAAGCTTTGCCGTCCGTAGAGTCTAGAATGTAGAGCAGAATGGCATCTGTTACGGTAATGGCTAATTGCGGTCGAGTCCCGATGGATGGAACTCGTCATGTGTAGCAGGATAGCATCGGGCCATGATAATGGCCGGTTCTGGTTGATTACGAACGCTTGAACCTCGCGTTTCTACGGATAACTGAGAGAGATAGCTGGAAACATGGCCGGGAGCGGCAGGCACAAGATCGCCGAGAGCGGCGGCCTGGTGACTAACGGGAAACAGAAGCGGTGCTGTGTTATCGGAGTCGGCAGCATGGAGCCATCCGGATAAGGAGATGGCGAGCGGGGCAGCCACCATCCAGGTTAAAATGAGGAAGTCCGCATGCGGAAATGTGGTGCGTTCTGTAAGACAAACAGAACCGACGGCGCGATAGGGCCGGATGCGGGATCAAACAGGAGTGAGTCAAGGGGACAAGGCTTCACGGGCAACAGAAGACAAAGGACAAGTGCTGGATCGAGCGGGTCACAGGCATAAAAGGGGAGATTGGAAATCCACGGGCAAAGATTCCCATTCCCAGATTATTAGTTTCCGAAAGGGCACATTCTACAGCCCAAGCAGCGCCTTCTGACTCAGTCCCGTGCTATTTAAAAGGTGCCATCTTCCCGGCACTAACATACGACTGAGCATCTCCCGCCCCCTCCCTCAGCCCTCCCTGCAGCCTTCTTAAACCCTTCAGCTGCCCTCCGTCAGCCTCTTCCTTCTTGCTTAGCCCTTTCCCGAGTCCCAGCCATTCACTCTTTCTCCTCCCCATCCCCACCATGCCCAAAACACCCACGCTCCAAGAAATCCAGTCCATGCCATACCATGCCCTGCAGGCGGAAGCTGCCGTGAGTACTCCTTCCCCGCACCAGTCGCGTCGCTTCTTCGTGTCCCCCTCCCCCCCCCGCTTATTTCATTTGGTTTGCATTCCCTGCCCAGAAACACGCCATCCGCCGCAACTTGGGCGCCAACAAGCTACGCGAAGCACTTAAGCTGCTTCTTGGCAGCAACCCAGACCCTTCAGGCATCCCGCAACAGTGGTTCATAGCCGCCGCTAAACCTGGGCCCACCAACCCTAAACCTGCTGCAGTCCCCGCTGCCCGTCCTACCAAAACTAACGCGCGTATCACTGCTGCTCAAAACAAACTCCCTCAAAAGCAGGCCCCGCGACCTCCACCACGAGCCACTCGGGCGCGTACCCAAGGCCCTCCTGTCGCTGCTGCTCCTCCTTCTGCCGCTCCTCAAAGCGCATCCCAGGCCCCTCCTCAGGCGATCCCCGGCCGACCGTCTCCTACAGCATCTGGCACCACGCGGCCCTCTCCAGTGCCATCTCCTCGGCCGCTGCACGCACCCCCCGCACCTCGCCCACTGGCACCTCTGGCATCCACATCTCGACTCACTCAGGGACCCACTCGAGTCAGCAGCAGTGGATTAGTTGCAAAGCTCATCAAGGTCATCAACACCGCGCCAGACACGATCCACCATGCCGCAGTGCCTCCATCTGAATATCTCAGTGAGTCTTCTCCCGACACCTTGATGACCTTAACATTCATGCTCACTCTTTTTCCGCATCTGACCACCCACCCACCTCTTAGATCCACTCTCTACCCCTGAAACCCAACAACTACCAGACGCTCTCCGTCGGGAAGCTCGACGACTTGGCTTGACCAGAAACCTTCCCACGCCAGACATCGACTTCCTCTGCTACTTGATCCGGGACGCCTTGATGGAACTGAACAGCAGCCACTTCATCTCGTGCATCTTCCGCGCCAGCAAAACCCCCATTGAAAAAACCCCCTGGCCCTTTCCCCCCTCTCCCAACCATCCTGTCCACACCACCTCCTTCAACAACGCTGGTTTCGCCCGATCCCCCGTCAATCCTAGCATTCCTTGGAACCCTAGCGCGCCTACCCAATCCCCGCCGCATACTCAAGCGGCCCACCCAACCCGCCCTCAACCTCGCCAAGCCCCTACTGCTTCCCCCTCCCTAGCATCCAGCGCTCAGCCAGGCCAAGCTGCTTCCACTCGCCCACCCGCGAGTAACCCGCCCAGTCCCCAGCGTGTATCCATGCGACCAGCCTCCCCGCAGCGACTTGTCTCCACTCCCCCCTCCGGGATGTTGAACCCACCAGTCCTCCGTTCGCCCAATGTCCCACAGATACCAGGCCGAGCCAACAACGCGACTCAGATCTCGCCCCCGCGCTCATTGGGCTCCCTTGGACCCGGGCGGCTGCACCGCCTACGCGCAGAGGCGGTGGCTACCCAGGCTGCTGCTGCAACCGAAGTCTTCGATCACGACTTCTCAGATGATTCCGAGGATGAGGCCATGTCGCGCCGGTTCGTTGAATCCATGCTCTTGGGCTGTGACCCGTCCTTCTTGGAAGAGCTTGCAGTGCCTGTCACCCCCTCGCGACGCAAACGCAACGCCATCGAGTCGCCCGTTTCAGCGCCCAACAAGAAGGCCAAGCACACCCAATTTCCTGCTGCGCCTTCTGGCACCACTAGTGGGGCAGCTGCAGATGTTCCCATGACGTCCGCCGGCTCCTCCAGCCCCTCCGACGACTCTCTGCCCGTCAAGCCCATGAAGCTCTTCCCCTCGGCGAAGAAAGCCCCTGCGGCTCTTCAGGCTCCCCCACTCCCATCCTCGTCGCCCATGGGCCCCCCGAGTCAACCCACACTCTATGGCACGGAGCAACACTACGGCAACACCACCGGCTCTCGATTCGGCGAAGCTCTCCGCGGCTTTGACTCTCTCTTGCCTTCTCCCTTCCGCAAATCCAAAGCTCGAGCCGACCACCCATAAACCCTCGTCTTCTTGGATTTACTTCCCGACTGCTTTCGTTCGGATTTCGCCTAGTACACATAATACCCCCTTTTCTGAACCTTTTTTCCCCTTCTTCTTCACAGGACACTTCATCTTGCTTGCATATATACACGTACATCATTCGAGTGCACCCGAGCTAAAAATCCATAACAAAACCTTCTTCACAGGACACTTCATCTTGCTTGCATATATACACGTACATCATTCGAGTGCACCCGAGCTAAAAATCCATAACAAAACCTGTACCCTTAAATCTCCCTCGGACTATCGAAATACCTACCCCCCTTCTTGCTTCTCGGAACAGAAACTCGTCACATGTTCTTCGTACCGTACATTTCAATTTGCTGGCAAGCTTTCCGTCATCGTCCCATACATCTACATCCATAGACATCATGGCTGCACATCCGATCATAATTGCCTGTCCACATACCGTCCTCAAACATAGAATAGTCCTCCATGTAGTCCCTCACCCTTGACACTTTGTCCTCCCTATCCTTCTCGCGATTCGTCACTCCTCCCCCGTCAGCTAACCCCAGCCGCTCCACATCTTCTCTCCCTCTCTCACTCGCCCGCGAGCCCCCCAAAACAGTTCCAAACTAAAAGCCGCGTCATCAACACCCTTCTTATATTCATTCCATCCAGTCAATCTACTCTGTTCGTCATTAGTAACCTATATATAATATATATATATATATATATACCTTCTTATATGATATCGTTTTGTCAAGATGTATGTACCATCCACCAGACCTCTTATCGAGTCATCCCTGGACATATCCTTATCGTTGTCGCTTTTTTGTTCATCTTGAAATACATATACCTATCTTTGTGTAAGCTGTCTTTTTTTGGTATTTGCTTGCATCGTTCTTTAGTGTCAGCTAGCTGCTACTGACGTAGGTACAAGGAGCAGATAGCTAACAGTTAATAACTAAAGGTTTAGTTAACAATGTAGTAACTAGAAGCGTATGTAGGGTAAAGTGTATCCATTTGAACTAGCGTGAGTACGCCAATAAGGTAAAGGACCGTAGCTCTAAAGATCGTGTTGTATTAGAATAATGAAAGTACCCTTCGCGTGAGTCCTCGGGTGCTGATAAGCACAGAGGACCATCGAGTTAATATAAGATAGCATCAAAAAGCGAGTGAATGGTCGCTAGGAACTACTGAGCTCGCCAAACCCACTTCACATAGTTGGTGACTGGGGCTTTTTCCTCTTCGTTTCTCTTTCCTCTTTTCCTTCATTCCTCTATCTCCTTCACATTTCGCTATCACCATCTTCCTTATATCCCTGGAAACTCTTGACTGCATTACTTTACTGTCCTTACTCCATGAGCAAGTCTAGTATAATGAGGCACTGGCCCGTCCTTTTGGCCAAAAAAACAAAAACAAATTTTTTTTGTGGGTTTGAGCTGCCAGACACGCCAAACTCCCGCCAAGTGTGTCAAGATGGCGCTCCTGAACCGCTATCCTGGCCAGGCTGTATTCCTTGCTGAACAGCTTGCCTCAGCCCCACCTGCTCGCCAGACAACTCTCTTGGTGAGCAGGTGCACACAAACCTCGCCAGACACATTGGTGTCTTGTGAGATAGTGTGTGCGCACCTGCTTGCCAGACACCTCGGTGTCTACCTCGGTGTCTTGCAATCAGGTGTCTTCGTGAGCAGGTGGGTGCACACCCGCTCGCCAAACACCTCAGAGTCTTGCGAGGAGGTGTGTGTGCACCTGCTCACCAAGACACCTTGGTGTCTGGCGAGCAGGTGTGCACCCATCTGCTGATCACCAAGATACCGAGGTGTCTGGTGAGCAGGTGTATAGGCTTATACAGAACAGGAAAAAGGGGGATCTGCAAGTCTGTATGGCAACACTGGCGGTTGGGATCATTGTGGGACAAAAAAAATTCTTTTTGCAGCTTTTTTTGAACATTTTTTATTTTTTGGCTAAGTGGCGGTCCAGTGCCTCCATACTAGTATCCGTGTTCTTCCTTCTCTTTGGGCGTCCTAGCTCTTATCATCTTGGCATCCTTCGAGTAGAAGAGATTGCTTCGCTGTCGTACAGATTAGTCGACTAGCTGTTAGTAGTGACTGTTTAGTACTACTTACCCGTCCAACCTACCGTCACTAGAGAGACGTAGTTTGACATCTAGTATGCCAGCTCACCACTGGCTAGTATCGACACGGCTCCTGTTGTTGCAGCTCATAAGCTTACACGGGCGCCGGTCTTAAACTGTCTTCAGTTTCCGTACCTCGCGGATTCTTGATAAAATCAGAAAAGATCTGCGGGCTTCATTTTTGAAATCCATGGTCAAGTTGCTTGTCTCCGTGACCGATGAGGTGATATTTCGTCAAAGAGCAAAACATGGTCATATTATCATTCTTCACTTCTCGAGTTCAACATATTGTACTAAATTATCCAAAACATTGTATAAAGGAAATGTAGATTGTACTTGTCAAAAAATGCCTGGATCAAGATATTTATCTCCAAGCTCAGAGTTGTATTAAAGAAAAGAAAAAGATCATCAACTACATATCCAACAGAAATGATCAAAAACTTGCGAGGGGACAATACCATGATGCCCTCACAAGTAATTTCCATTACCTGGATTAATCAAGAAGCATATTTGGAGGAAGAGTTATGCTACAAAGAGTGATCAAGTTATTAGACCATCCGCCTCGCCCCGAAACGGGGATTCGCAAATAGGGAGATGAGGTGGTTGGATGAGCCATTTTAGATATATATATATATATATATATTGGTGACAGCTAACAATTAATACTTGTGCCTATCGTATATCCTATATAATCTTGTCCCACTGAGCTAATGCACCTGAATTTCGGACAGACGAAAGTGGAAAGGCCCGGATAATTCATGCGCACCAAACCTATTTGGCGTCTGGAGATAATCCAATCCTCAGCATCAAACAAGCGAGCACTGGCACAGAAGATACTCACAGGTATAACAATATGGAAATGCGGTGGTATCCATAGCCTGGAGGACAGTAGGATCTCGACCTCCGAGGCCCAAGAAGGGCATCCTGTCATTCAACGACGCGTCCTCAGTTTGATCTCCTCGGACGTTCTGAGGAGTTGAAGTTTGTCAAGTCAAATTAGATTTCTTGTAGGCCTACAATTGAATCTGAGACGCGAAACTACGAGCAGACTGACATTCCCATGATATGCTCTTCGTCGGTTGTTCCAATCTTGCCTTTGCCAATCTACCCATAGCTTGTCAATATGAGCGTGATGGAGGAAGAATAACCTGCAGGGAAAAAAAGCACGTCTTTCATCATCAGGTGAATGTTTTCATTGGGAAATTTATATCAGAATAAACTTACGGCTAAAAAGAAACAAGGTAACAGGAGGTGTTGTTTTGAGTCACGCCCGCACAGAAAATTAGTAGCTGTCAGATTTTGCCGACCTGCGAAGCAGCGAAGCAGGAGGTACCCTTTGAGTCTGACTAAGAACTCACTTCATTGGCAGCATAGATCGAGGAAGGCATTTCCTAAAAGTCGAAATCAGAGGCCTCAGTCAGATGTCAGAAGCATCAAAGGAACAGAATTGATTAATTACCCCGCCGATAAACATATGAATGGCAGAATGAGGGGCGATAGGGGCATCTGGAAAGAGCATTGGATTTTTGCCCTATAGAGGCGAAAGACTATCAGTAGGCAGGTCATACTGAGGATGAAAAGACCGAGAAGGCTTACTTCCAGATTGTTAGAATAGGCCAAGAAATCGGGTATCCTCTGAATGCTAGCTATCTTGTCGTTCGCACTAAATTTCCACTGACCCGCTGTCAGCCACTCATTCATGAGATCCTCATTATACCCCTCTCCCACCCCGCCTGCAACTCACTAAAATTCACCCAAATATGGAACGTCGCTGAAAGTGTAACCAATCAACTCATAAAATCAGTTGGGAACGGCAAAAAAGCTAACTTGAGGTGAAAACGTGACATTCAAGTGGCTAACTTAGACGATAGTTCACGCATGTCATCGAATTTGCGGTGGAGAAGGTGAGGGATTGGATGTATCAACTGGAAGTTCGCAAATGCGCCTGTCTGAAGAGCGCCTCCGTCTGGCAAATTCAAGGTGGAAGACCATATGAATCGTCAGCATCCAGCATAGAGTAAGTACGCTAATAAGGTTACGAACCATCCGGTAGTCGTGGGTCGACGCGGCCAGTCCCATTGCCGCCAAAGCCAACCTAGCACAGCAGAATTTCATCAGCTCATTGATGGCGACGCGTTTATAGTGACGAAGTCTGGTACTTGGGGGTCACTCGAAAAGACGGGCGATCGGCTCGCATCGGCAGAGTCTAACGTCCAGTCCCAGTGGGGAACACCATCCTGATAGCCGCAGTCACGTAAAGCTTGGTCGTAGAGGAATACCATATGCCGATGCCCTATAGAGTTTCATGGGTCAAATTGCAGTATCATAAGTGGTGGGATACTCATCGTGTCCACAAACTTGGAAAGAGGTAACAATAATCAAAGAGGCCAGATCACACAACAGAAAAAACTTACAGGGGAGAAACCGGGCAACGAAATGGACTTGCATGTATAGAGTGGAATGAACGTATTGAAAGTCATCGTAATGCCTCAGTCTGAATCGGGTTCGTAGAGTGGTCGGCTTAGTCGTCAGACATTTAACAGCTTTAATGTAGGAAGCTTGGGATTCTCTGCCCAGTTGGCGCCATTCCTTCCTGACGGTTAGTTTCGTGCAGGTACCCCCGCCCACCGGCGGCTGTCCAGGGACTAGATCAGCGACAAGGAGGAGCAAGAAGAACAGGAAGTGGGACCGAGGAAGGGACATGCATGGAAACATTCTTCGTTGACAAAAGGAAAAGATTCTGGATGTGGATCAAAAAAAAAGAGAAAGAAAAAAAAAAGAACGGAATGGAATGCCCAAGGGCCAATCTAGAAGGACTCTACGAAAAAAAAAAAATCAAAGCTTCTGAGATTGAGAGGAATGTTGGCTCGCCCTAAGAAAGATAGTTTGTTGACCCCTGGATAAGCTCACTTGGGTTCGTCGCCTCCAACAAGGGGAGGGTGCAGGTTTGGCAACTGAACGATATGCTTACATATGTTTGGGTATCCACTGATGTACTCACATAGAACTTCTCTGGAGACAATCTCAAAATTCTTGATTGGCCAAGATGTCGCTAGATGTCGTATGACACTCATCAAGTTTTGCACCTGGAAAATGTGTTATTATTATTACATTTCCATGCAACCCCTCTGAGTTTGTCTATGCAGGTACATCAAGCAGCATCAAGCATGTAGCGAAAATTCCTCAAGGCGCATATCTCCGTTCTAGCAGAGCTGTTTTGAGCTGAAGCTATGTACCGAACTGAGCCCTTCGCTCCATTTGTACCGGGAGCTGCGCTGGCTCAAACGATCAGTGGCGAAGACTTTGCCATGTAGGGCACACTAGGATGAAGTTATAGGGCAGCTTCACGACAAGCCAATTTCATCAAAATTGGCTGCACTTTGCTACTGCATAAGAAACACTTCGTCGTGAGGTGTGATAAGCATGCTTTGTTGAGCATTTTGCGGACAAAAGATTTCAATCGTGTCATTGGGTTTAAACTGCATCAACAGAGGTTGCAGAGGTGTTAAAATCCGGTGCCGTGGTGATGCGCCCTTAAGCGATCAAGGTAAATCTTTAATATATAAATAAAGCAAAAAGACTCGGGGGCCGAAATAAACGGCCAAGGGTTTGAATGGCTCCCTTCATGCAGTCTAAAAAGCTTAGGAGGTAGCCTCGAAAATCCCTTATAAGCCATCATATTTATATATCTTCTTCATGCTGGCTGAGGATGCGAGTGGAGGATTAGCAACTCAGCAATACTATAGGTTGGGTAACGCGTTTCAATCAGTTCAAGGTTCCATGTGTCTCAGTACCCTTTTCTCCTTCTGTGATGTGGATAATGATATCAGACTCCAAGTTCTAACGGTGCCAAGGGTTGCGTTCTGTAGCTGTTGCATCGGTGTTTCCCCAATAGGATGATCATGGAATCGCTTGGACATGATAGTTTAAGATACGCAGGCATCTGACAAGCTAAGGCGGAGATTAGATTCTGATGTAAGGACCGACATCTGGTAGAGCATAGGGCAGACCAGGCAGACTCATAGACAATCTTATGTACTTGTATTTAAATATGTATTTTCAGTCTTCCACTATAAGAAAAATTTCCCAGGTTCGATCTTGACCCATTTATTTAGGAACATTTTGAAAGACAGATAAAGAGGTAGATTTACAGACAGATAAAGACTGCTTGAGGCGTGCTTGCCAGTTGCCCCTGCGGGAAGCATGTTGGAAGCTGTTGGAAGGTACGCAAATTGTGAAAGTAACCCTGATCGTTTGATATGAACGTCTTATGTATCTACATCTACTTTTGCCTTATGAACAAAATTGCGGAAAAGCCACCACGAGACTCCGAGAGTCTTGTGTTATGTGTATTGCTCAGTTCACAAAACCATGGTGCATGTCCGGCCTGGTGCAGGTGGACCTTGCAAGTTGCGACTGAGGTCTCCGCGGTGAATTGCCTGCTTGTGCTGTTCGTTTTATTCCCTTCAAGCGCGACGCCCGGGAAAGCTTCAAGACCCTCATCTACCTCTCAACAAGGGCAGAAACTCTTCTGTCCTCCCGCTCAATTTAGAAAAGTCCTTGTGAGAAATAAGAATTCTGCAAGTCTTCCTAAAGCGACTACTTGGGCATCATGCGGCGTATCCAGAACGGGTTGGTACATAGCTCGAAATCAAAGCACAAAGACCGTAAAAGTATTAAATTATACGGGACTCTCTCATGAGAGTGTATTGGGCTAACCAAGCGTAACAGAGCCTCTCCTGGGAGCACCCTGCGGGACGCTATCCGTAGGCTTATGCTTAATGGGGACACTATCAGGAGAGCCTTATCAAAACAATTTTGGGATTTTTTTTTTGCAAAGAATTGAGGTAGATTTGATGGGAACAACAGAAATGAAAGGAAGATGAACCCTGCAGATGGAAAACTATTATAAAATGCTGGGTCAGAATTGGGCATGGGCTGTAAAACTAGGAGCTATTGAAAATTTGAGATGTCTCCCAGCCTTCTCTAGACAAAATTTCAACTTTATTCAAGTTGACCAGAGGGACCTGGTAGTCTATTGAAGAGAAACATGATGATTTAAAATTTGGTCTAAATGTAATGCTATCAGCATAGAAATACCACTCCAATTTCTAGAAAAACTTCCTTCTACCTTCCAATTCTGCCAGATTATTTTCCTCTACATTTCTCCTCAAACTTTTGCCTGTCTCTCTCCCCTTCTCCTTCCTTTCTTCCTTCCCTCTTGATTTTTACCTACTCTTCATTTGATGTTGAGGAACATCAATACTTGGAAATTGAATGGCTATTTGGAAACTTCAATCTTTCAAGAGAAGTATCCAAAAACACTTGGTAATGAGAAGAGTCACTAACACCAGGGGAGATTTCATGGCACCCATTGACGGGTGCCATTGTACAACTCTTTACCCTCTGGTGGTATGAAGTGTGTTTGTAGGTAGTCACATGTAAACTGCATGTTCAACTGGAATTCAGTTTGAACTCATGGGTAATTTCATAGCATGTGTTGCATGATATGTAGTGATGTTATGTTGAGCTCAAGTGGAAAAATTGAGGCGTGCAAACCTGAACTGATACTAAAAAAACCAGGGTTCTGTATTCATCATTATTTTGAAAATATACTTTCTTTTTGATCATTGCATTTCAAAAAATTGCCTTCTTTTTTCTTTTTTTTGAGCCAAAAAAACTTAAATGTAATGTGTTTTTTTGAAAGGAATGAATTCACCATCTTCTATTTTTGAGATGCCACAATTCATTGTAGTTGGTCCTGCATTTTTTAGGAATTTTAAAATCTTGATCTTTGGCTCTTTACCTACCTCCATATGCACATGTTATGCCTTGGACCAAACTTTCCAGCAAAGGATTGATTGGATTTTTGACCATGTTGTCCCATTTTAACCTGTGTCCGCTCAAAACGGCAAAAACAGCCTTTGGAACCTTTCACACACCTGTAAACCGTTGTGAAATCTGAATTGGTACAGTTGCGCAAGGCATTGCGCTGTAACACCTTGCCTGCAAAAGTGGGTGGTGAGACGCAGGCCAAATGTTTGGTAAATACTAGGGTCCAATCAACATGCCAACCATAGTTTTGAGCCTTTCAGACCATGGGCAATCCATACCTAAGTCCGCTAAGCTCTCAGACCAGCGGTTCCAATTTTTTTTTTTGGTTTCCAAAATTTTGGACACACACTCTCAAACTGGCATATCAAGCCATAGCTATGTACTTAGATAGTTTGTGCCAATCTTGAGCGGTTTTGTAGGCACTTAAAATCAATTTTGGGGACCAGGGAGATGAGATAAGACTTGAAGAAAAGGCAGGAGAGCTATGTACATACATTAAAAATTCAAGGGAAAAGGTGAGCAACTGGTATATTTCTATGTAGTGATCATAACAATTCACATTGCTGCTTGACAAGGAATGCAACAGTGAAACTTGTATTGTTTCATCAATATGGTTTATTGGGGACACTTATATCCCTGCTGATATGCTGAAAGCTGCCGATCAATTTGTTGGAGGTATTTTCTAATTGTGACTAAAGCGCAAGACTGTTGTACCCTTTCACAAACCGCCTTATGATTGTTGAACATTTTGCAATGGAAGTTCTCCTTGCAATAAGCTTGTTTGAAGTACAAACAAAACAGCTCAATTGGATTAAGCTCGCAGTGGAACTTAGGCAAAAATAGGCAGACATGGCCTGCTTCTTCAATTGTAGCTTGAAGAAGTGGGTGTTTGTTCAGGAAGTCTGACTGGAGCAACATGATTTTGGCCCAACAGCAGGATTTATCAGTCTGGTCAGGGTTTTCTGGCGGGTCATTTGTTTCAGGTTTGTCGTGGAGTTGGTGAACAGACAAGCTTCAAAAGAACTCTGGCGGATTATTCCAAATCCGCAGCAAAATTTTGAAAAAAAAATAACTAGCCAACATTTTGGACATGGTCAAAACCTGTTACAGCGCAATGCCTTGCGCAACTGTACTCTGCTGCACAATTGTGCACCAGAGTACAAATACAAATGTCACAAAAATGGAATGAGCATACACCAAGCACCACAAAAAAACAAAAAAAGTGACCAATGGGAGTTGGTCTTTGGCAACTCTGGCACAACTTTTGACCCAACTTCAAAAAAAAAATATGACACACGTTCAATGCACAGTGACTGCGCAAAATTGTCTGGGAAAAAATCCAAGTCAAAATTGAGTTAATAGGGGGGTTCACGATAAGATTTATCGCTTCTCGCGCGCTTCAAATTTTTTTCTCGCGCGAGAATTCTCGCTTAAATTTATGATAAAATTTTAACACCACGAGCAGCCCCCACGGGTGTCTCGCTCGCTCAACTCAACTAAAAAAACTTAATTATATGTGCGCAGCACTCGCGCAGCACATCTAAAAATTTCTCGCGCCGCTTAAAAAAAAAACTCGCGGATCCTTATTGTGAACCCCCCTAATGTTGGAGCATCCTGGAGTTCAGCAGTAAGCAGGAATCCTGCTCATGTTTTTCAGCTTGCTACTCTTCAGAGACAATCTAACAAAGAGTACATTAAAAAGATAAAATCATAATAAATATTGAAAATGAGAATACAAAATTATATTACCAGATTTAGAGACATTATTACATATGTAGGACTTTCTCTCACTTTGTAATACATCATTGCTTGTTTATGTATAAAAACAGAAATTAGAATAAACATTGAAAAACCTTGTCAAAGTAATATTTTACACAAATTATTGATATACCTTCTAAACCATATAGAAAACTTATAAAATTATTGTAGATTCTTAGTCTAAATGCAAAACAAGCTAGGGTATCTCACTCATGGTACCCCCTAATTCTTACTGCTTCACCTTTTTACCCATTTCCCCCACCCCAAGGTTTGCACGGCACCTATGCGTAACATGTTGGTTGACTGTTATGATACCAACTGGGAAATGACCAAAAATGGACGTCATTTTGAGGTGTTGTGTGAAATGGCTGAGTTAAGCCCAATTGGGGTTTAATGTTCCAACCCCACGCGCCAGTTACACAAGTTGGCCCAATTCACTAAAAGCCCCGCTAGAACTACACAAATACATGTTGCTAAGGCAGTATGTATGTAAATAGGTTTCAGGAACCTTGTATCATATATATGAACAAGGTTTACACTTTTAAAACCTTAATTACACATGTGTAACACCTGTAGCGTGGCCCAGGATGTATACTTGTGGCCCTTTTCAGGCATAACCACTCCTTCAGTACTACTGTTGACTATACTAAGCCAGTAGTACTGAACCAGGTTTGTTTACATGGTTACTTGGCGTCAGCAATTATGTCATAACCTTGTGTATTGACCTAGAAGCAGCTGTGGCTGACTCTTTTGGTCCAAACCAGCGTAACAATAGCCTAGTTTGGTTGGAAATGGGCCACACCTGCAATTCAGGCAAATTGCCACGTACACAGTGGCCCAAAATTGATATTTCAAGAGCTCTGTTTGTCCACTTTTGATAATTTCCATCATCTTTTATCATACCAGCATATACCAACGCACTCAACCAGCCTTTTCACTAGTTATTAGCCTTGTTATACCTGTTATATTTGATCAACAACTCAACCAACCACTACCACAACAAATCCCCAGCTTTCCAATCAGCTCTTGACCTGTTTTTGACGCCTCAAGACCTCTGCCAAGCTTGAAGAAGACCCCTCTGCGTGGATTTTAGCATTAGTGAGTAAAATTCCCCGTAGTACTTCTTTCTTTGTCATTTCTGGGCGTACTCCTTGTCAAAGGACCAGATAATTAGAGTACCCCTGTTATTTCAGGATCTAATTCATAGAGGGCAGCGTAAACACCCCTGTAACTCAGGCCCCTCTTTAATAAAAAGCTTTTGCTTTTTGTTATATTTCTTTCTTTCTCTTTTTTACCCCATTTCACCGTGAAACCTACGCGTGAAACCACTTATTTATATCTTTGCACCACGTGTAGCTAGAAGAACTTTGTTCTTGGCATCACGTAGGCTGACAATGTTTTTGACAAGTTTTGAAATTCAGTTGTCATGGGAAAAAATTGGATGTCACGATTTTTGACATTGACACTCATTTTTTTGTAAACATCAGGACTTCATACAATCTACGGACCAAGGAACATTTAATTTGCATATAAAATTATGAAAATTTAGCTTCTGAAGGAAATTGAGTTCAAATTTAGCTCTGCGTGTGCTAAATATATGATTAGAATGCTTTTAGTACACATTTTTTTTGATAATCTAGGGGTACAGAAGATATTTTTAAGAGTTTTAGATGGAAATTGCCTTGCAAAATCCACAAAATTATTCATGATGGTTGGTATACTATGGACCTGTTCATCAGCTTATTTCTTTGTACACAATGAATGGAAAGAATTTTTTATGGTTATTCAAGATGGTTTTTTGAAATGGCCCAATGATGATTGGACCATATGAAACTTCAGAAAGTCAGAAGATTGACCAAAGTTCTGCCTGAGTTCTACATAATTTGTGGATTCATTCATCATAAAGTTACAATTTTGATTATTTTAACCTCGGCCTGCTTTGTGGTTCACTTCAGAAGATGTTGTCCAATTATCTTAACCCACATCAACATCATTTCAGGTTCATAGGGAACTGACACATAGAGTCATTGGCCCCCGGTTCCAGTAAAAACGCATGGAGTGGCACTGGCATGCCAGTGCCATAAATTCTCCCCTGGTGTAAGAATGAAATTTTTCAGATATCTAGGATTGAGGAAGCCCAGCCTAAACACACAAGATTGTGAGTATCCTTATCCTGTCCAAAAATTAAATCATTTGGTACTTATAAGATTTGAATTGATGGACAGAGAATCCCACCTAGGATCTAAAAATGAAAAAATGGCTGATCCAGGTCCCACAAACAGAGGTAGGCACTAGCATCAGTTTGAGGAGACTTTGAGTACAAAGATATTTGTGAGATGTAATATATCCATACAATGCTGGAGGTCAATTGACCCCACTTTTTCAACTTTGGATTAATGGAGTCAGCAACCCCACTTTTTAAAACAAAGTATCACAGAGACACTACTTCAGAGGACTTCTCTGACAACTTTGTTCAGAGATCTGTCCATTCAAGTGTAACAATCTTCATGACAATTGTTGGATGGAAGTTTTTGCAAACATGTTGAAAGGATGATTGAGATTTTTCACTTTGATGTTTTCTTCTGGAAATCATCAAAGAGATGGTGATGGTTTGTAGAAACCGGCCTTCCTGTGATGTAGATACAGTTTTTTTTCTCTTTGGAGACATGCATGAACAATTGATCATTCATTTCTAGATAAATCTACAACAGTTGGAAGTTAACTGATGGAATCCTTGGACTGGAAGAAAAGACAAATTATCTTTACGTCATAGCCTTTGTGAAATGAAGAGAGAATACCTTCCAACAGCTTCCAACACATCTGATGCTCTATCAAATTAAATGTGTAATCCAAATTTCCAGATTTTTTCCTTGTTGCAGTTATATCCAAAACCCTTGATTTCTACGAAATGAATAGTCAGCTTGGCCATCGAATTGCAAAAACTCATTGGCCAGCTTGGCCATCAAATTGTAAAAAAGACTATTAGGAGGGTGCACATTGGGATGTGTAACCATGTTTAAACCCATTTTTAACACCCTTAATGCATAAAATGTTGCAAAATTTTCACGCCTCTGTATCTGGACGTTTTGGAAGATTTGGATCAGGTCAGTTTTTGAGTGAAAATTTTACAACAAGTGTCATAAAATTGGGGTTAAAGATGGTCATAGTGCCCAACGTGAACCTTCCTATTGACCATTCAGGTTTACCACTTGATGGCCGGCTGGGCCACAAAGCTTGCAGATACTCCAATCCCCAATCAACTCTACCACCAATTTTTTGCAGCTCAAGGGCCAATTCGGTCATTGACTCACACAAAATCAATGGCCGGCTGGGCCCGGGGCACCACGTTCCTGCAGCTCATGTCAAACTTCATGGTTGAGATCGACATTTTAGTCGCAGACATGTTTTCCCTGAAGCGCATTGGGTCAGACGAGCCGAGCAAGTCATCAACGAAGGTTGGGGCTGGTTGGGGGCTTCATATTATGAAAATCAAAGGGAAGATGAGCTTTGAGTTCCTAACTTGGCCGAAAAGAGGTGATACAATTGTTTCGTAACTCAGCTGTGTAGCTGGAGCTCATATGTGTTTCCATTAGCATGATCCATCTCTAGGATCCCATTCTTTGCTCGCTACTGTGCAGCATGTCATTTTTTATTTCTTATTTTTTATTTCTTTCCTACTTTTGCCTTGTGTTTTCCCACATTTCTGATACTCTGACCCCGGTGTCAGACCCCGAGGCACTGAAACCGGTTACATCCTCACTGCACTCGTCGCGCGTATCGAGTGTGTGGAGTATCAATTCCATAAGCTTCCGTTGGCAACTTGTTACTTGTATTAACGCACTCTGGAACAATGGCGGATAGAGGAAAGCGGGGCGAAAGAGTTTCACTCTCAGTGGGTACTTTACGCGCCTTGATTCT
This sequence comes from Puccinia coronata f. sp. avenae, assembly GCA_002873125.1. Lineage (NCBI taxonomy): Eukaryota > Fungi > Basidiomycota > Pucciniomycetes > Pucciniales > Pucciniaceae > Puccinia > Puccinia coronata. The sequence goes on along the minus strand of PGCI01000229.1, from coordinate 84,428 downwards.
TGAGCCTTCACTCTTGTGGTGACATGTGGAACTATCGCGAGTTGTGACTCTGCAGAAGCTCAAGCTTTTTCTCCGGTGCTTCATGCACGATCTGTTCTTTGAAGCACCCTCTATCCTCATTGCCGTGATCCTTTTTTCGAATCGCTTCATACAACTCCTGAATAGAAAAAAAGTCAAATGAGAAAATGCTTGTTTCAAGCTGTGGGGGAAGCTCTCATACTCTTTTTCGCTATCAACTATGCGTGGAAGGGTACTACGACAAGCCTAGCCGTGTGGTCAAAACCCATGCAACCGCCTTGGCGGGACACCTCATTCGTCAACTCGATGGCACACCCTACGATCTCTGATCAAAGTAGCGTGGTTTCTGAAATGGCTCCACCCAGTCACCCACTAGGGGGGACTATCGTTGGCACGACGGTGGAGACTTTTCTGCGGCCTGTACCTTCAATTTCGTGGGTTGCAGAGCCAAATTTGGTCTATTGGGTAGCGCCTCATGCCGCACCTCATGCGACCATTCCCGATAGCTCAAGACATCCGTTCCAATTTTCGAGGGAAGCAACGCCTTTCCAACCAACAATGGTACCGTCTGGAAGTCAATTACTAAGACAAGACAAAGTAAGATCACGATCCGGGTTAGCACGTAAAAAGAACCCCACGGTCAGGCCTATCTCATCATCCAACATGGACAAGATTTCAGCAGGAGATGCTCGCCTCAAGTCAGAGGAATCTCTCAAGGGCATGCAAAAGTAAAAAAAATGAATCCAGCATCCACAGGGAAGGAAGAGCCACTTTTGGATCCGAAGAGGCCTGTCAAGCTGTCCAGTGGAGGTGAAGTTTCCAGCATGCCCGTAAGTATATTTCAGTACCTGATCCTTGTGGATGAATAGAGGACAAACTTACTAAAAGCCGAATGCATGTCCATACATGCACTTCAGACTGCACAGAGCATCCCGGAGCTTTCATCCGTTCTTTCAAGCACACAACCACTTCCAGCTAATGCATTAAGGTGAATACCTTGCTTTGACGAGACTATGTTGAAGAATGATATGAGCAATTTGTTTAACGCGGTGAAAACTCCTCCACATAAAATTACTCGAAGTGAATTTCATGTCACGCCTCCGCAACCTGATGTCGCATCTAGTCCCAAGGATGCAGAGATGGCTCTCCCTGCAAAAAAATTGAACAGGAAGAATAATAATAATAAAGAGGCGATAAAATTGGTGATTCATGAGGCCAGTCCAATACCTCATGAGCCAGCGACTGCTCAAGGCAAAGTTGGAAGTTTAGAAGGAAAGCCACGTAATTCTTTGAGGAACCAGAGTCCTGGTCATGCACCAATTGGAGCGCCTACCGCTCAAAATGAAAAACATCCAAAACTCTCTAGTCCAGGGTCAAGCGTCGGCACCGTAAGTCGTCTTTCACCAAGTGAGTCGGATGAAAGCTAAATGTGAAGATCTCGCCCCAGAAAATTACCAGTGAATCCTTTGACGCGCGCCATCGTCCGGAAATCTTCGATATGGAGCCCCCAAAAATGAAAGTGTTTCCAAAGGACGCGTACCCAAATCGTCCCGACTCGAGAGCGAAGTACGTCCAGACACAATTCAAGATCACATGGATATGATTATGAAGGAGATTTTTCTCAAACGCTCACCATCATCTCCTTTATCTTCCTTGTTAAAGGTCGCGTACGGTGCCGGACGAGTCGAGTTCCTCACCAGCCTCCAGTCTTTCCCGGATAACTGATATAATGAATCTTGGCGTATCACCTGCTGCTGGAGCCACTGGGAAGCATATTGAAAAAGCCTCACAAGATGTTAAATCTACCGTTGGAAATATTGTCTATCGAACCAATGTCGGTATAGATCAAATAAATAATCGAAAATCCACAAGTCCAAGATTTGACTTTGCTGAATTCTCAGCACCGCCAGTTACTATTACTCAGTCCAAGGAATCGGGGAGGCTTTCTCAGCCTTTGGCCACAAAAACAGTTTCCGACGGAGGATGGGAGATAGTTTCAAAAAAGAAGGGAGGTAAGAAGTTAGTATCAACACCGTTTGTGAGTCGCATCATGGAGGAGTCCCGAATGTTCCCAAACTCACAAGAGTCACACCAAAAATATTTGGAAGAAAATACATCCACGAAATCGATTCCGAGAGAAGCTCCTCCCAAAAGTACAGATTTCAAGATGGATAATGATGGTGCCGAAGTGAAAAGATACTCACAGAATCCGGCCAACGAATTCAAGCAGGAAAATGACACTCCTAATTCCGGGAGCACTCCTGCTAGTGATCAAACCAAGACTAATGAAAATGATGAACCCAAAAGAAAAGAAAGCAAAGAGAAGCTCATGGGTGATGATGGAATTTCTGAGTAAGTACTTCAGAGCAGATGAAGATGAAGAGATATTTCTGCCCCTCATGGAGGGATATTTTAAACCAGCTAGCCAACCACTGATGGAATTTTTTTAACTTCTACCTACAGTCAGCGTGAACCCTTGGATGTAGCGATTTCAGGGAAGCAAGGCAAAGAAAGTAAAAGAAGAGAAAACAAAAAGTACACGCAAAATTTCTTAGTAGTGCTCGTCACTTCTGATGAACAGTTGAATACTGATCTTTTTTTTTTGTTTGAAAACTTGTGATTTTTGATTCAAACAGAAAGAAGAAGGCTAACAATTCTTCAAAGAAACCTACTAGTCACCAAAGGAAAGCGGATTCATTTGATGACTGGGAAAGTATAATCGCGTTCGTCAATTCTAAACATCCTGCAAAGGAAGAGCCGTCGGCGAAACACAACCCCGGCAATAAGTGAGTTTCATTTCTTTGTGATTGGTCTATTTTTTCAACTTGATTGACAGCGTGTGATGTATCTTGATGACGATAGGATGACTGAATCAAAATTCGAATTGACAAAACTACCATTCCAAAAGGTTAGACCTATTGATACTGATACCTTAATCAGAGCTCCAATACACTAAAAACCAGCTGCTGATTTATTTTGAGAAAAAATTCATAATTCTTAGGGTAAAGATGAGCTACGTCAAGTATCTGACTTGAAATCACTCAAAGTATTAGCAATGGCGCCGAATGAAGAATTAACAAATACAGAAGAAAGTGTAAAAATAATATTTGACCAGTTATTCTCAGTGAAGGAAGACAACAAATTGAAAACTATTGAAGAAAGTTGGATCAAGGAATTTTCGATGAAGCCACCTCGGAACCCTTTGAGAAGACAATATGTCGTCAATGGATGGTCGGAGCTTTGTAAATCAAACGGGCTTGATCTGAATTTCATGCACCACCTTTCGAAGCATCTGAAGGTGAATGATATTTCGAGCAACATCAAGCTTGAAAAGTTGGACGGAGAACTGTTCAGAAGAATAGTTTCTTATGGTACAAAAGACCATCAGTTGATGGTGAAGGTTCACCGAGTTTTGTGCCAGAAAATGGGTGAATTCGAAGTCTTCAAAAGGATCACCACTCTTGCAAAGCAAGTTGCACAAGAAATGATTTCCAGAGTTAAGCCCAAGATCGAAAAAATGAACATCGATCCTGTGTTATTTGAGGATTCAAAATCGGGAGAGTACGAGAAGCTCTTTGATATCTTTGGACATTACGGACTGAATGAAGACAAGAGTAATAGGCAAGGAAATTACTCCAAAAAATTACGATTGGAAACAACATCCGATTCCTTCATCCGGTTGCTCTTCAAACCAAAATATCCCAATTTAGGAACAACGAAAAGAGAGATATACGTGAATATTTGTGGAGAAAATGAATATCAAAGCAGATCTTCACCTCGTATCCATTTCAGCTCACCTATCTTCCCGGAAGTCATCAATCCAGCTAGTTATGAGGAGGTCCTTGAAAAAAAGGACTTGCACGATTCCTTAATGAGCCAGGGCCTCAACTTGAATCGGCTTTTGACTATTGTGTCGATTCTTGGATTGGAGGATGACTCCGACTTTAGTCAGATGGCACCAGAGTTGGTATATTATAAGTCAAAAGTTCTTTACAAACTTTTCGCAGCCAACAAGTACAATCCTATTCGATGGGTTTCCACTGCGGAAAGGAATTGGTTGTTCAAAACTTATTCTGACAATTACATCTTTCAACTCGCAAGTTTGACTGAAAGATTAGATACTTTGGATGGACATGCTCAATTCATCCATGACAAGAACCTCAGGGCCGTTTATTCTGAAGCTGAAATCGAGAAGTTGGAAGATTTGGATGAGATTGATTTGAAATCGAAATGTATGGTCACTGATCCAGAGATACTCAGGATAGAATCTTACTTGCCAAGTCAAATTTCTGAAAAGTTGAGGGATTTTGAAGAGGTTTCTTTTATGTTACTCCATCACCAGATCCCACAATGATGTTTTCTTTCTTTTCTTGTGTTTCTGTCTCCAAATTTGTTAAGCTCTTCATCAAAAGATCAATAACTTTGCCCGCATTCACTTCTTAGAGCAATAATTACGTATAATCACTGAGTTGCACTTGGATATATGAGAGCAGATGAGACAGAGCTTTGGGGCGTGTACTAAAATAAAGTCACTCCGGCGTTCTGTGCCCCCAAAGGAGGGACTTGATTAAGTTAGGGGCGTGCATAAATTGGAGCCAATAGGAACCCATGCAATGAGTTTATGGCCCCCCTCAGACTCGGTGCGGCTGCGGACGGCTCGATCACCAACGGCGCCGTTGAAATTAGCGGGTCGCCCCAGGACACGTCGGTCGCACGACCCGCAAAGAAAGTTTCATTTTCCCTCGTGGACTGCCACCGGCTACCAACGACAGAAACAGCCCAGGTGTCCGTCTACTTCACTCTGGTCGCCATTCGATTCGTTACAGTAGAAGTTTCCCGAAACCGTTACGCACGATTGTCCACCTCAGATGGCCGAAGAAGTCGAGTATGAAGGCCTGCAAAATGCCAGTGTCGGCGTCAACATGTTGGCTGGAGCGCTAGCTGGAATCTCGGAGCATGTGGTCATGTATCCTGTTGACAGCATCAAGGCGAGTTCTAGAAACTTACTGACCCTTTCACGCAAAAAAAAAAAAAAACCGACATGAACTTTCCAAAAAAAGGAAACTGAATCATACTACTTGACTCTGACTCGATCCTTCGTTTCTCCCGTTTTTCAGACCAGGATGCAAGTTGTCACAACACCGGCGATGACCAATCTCAATAGTGGCGTGACCACTGAAGTGTACAAGACAATGACCTCTACTTTTCGGGCTGTTTCGACGACTGAGGGCACCAAGCGTCTCTGGAAGGGCGTCAGCTCGGTTTTCATGGGTGCTGGACCGGCACATGCGGTCTATTTTGGTACATACGAAATGACGAAAGAAGCGTTTGGCGGCAACCAGCAAGGACAGCAAATTCTTGCCACTGGAGCAGCCGGCTCAATGGCAACAATTGCCAGTGATGCTTTAATGAACCCTTTCGATGGTCTGCTTCTCACCGTTTTCTTTTACTTGGAAACAAATCTTCATCATCTCCTAACTGAATTTCAATGCATTATGTTTTAACCTGATTCAGTGATCAAGCAGAGGATGCAGATACAAGGCTCTGAACACAAGACAGCCCTTTCTGCTGCCAGGGCAGTTTATCGGGCTGAAGGACTTAGAGCGTTTTATATGTGAGTCGTATGGGTGGCACGATCCAAGTCGAAAGTCCTTCGAGCTTGACCAATCCCAGGTATCCGCCCACTTTGACGACCAAAATAACTAATCCAACCCCACGATCCAATGCCAACCCACTTGAAGCTCTTACCCCACAACATTAACGATGTCGATACCATTCACGGCCGTGCAGTTTTCAACCTATGAGGAACTGAAACGTCTGGCCAATCCGGTGGATGCATATTCACCAGTCACTCACGTCGTTTGTGGTGGAATTTCAGGCGCGTTCGGGGCTGCAGTTACAACACCACTGGATGTCTGCAAGACCTTGCTACAAACGAAAGGAACATCCACCAACCCGGAAATTCGCAATTGCCGAGGAATGTTGGATGCTTGTAGCCTTATATATCGTAACATGGGACTGATGGGCTTTACGAGGGGCATCGTTCCTCGCGTCCTGACATTCATGCCAAGCAATGCCTTATGCTGGCTCTCTTAGTTGAGTCACTTTGGTCTCCTCATTTCAATCCACGCCGTTGAGCTAAACCATATGCTACCTCACGTCGTATTCGCAGTGAATTCTTCAAAATGTTCTTCTTAAGCGAAAGTAATTAATTGTTCACCCAGGCTACCCGTTGGGCATAGAATTACCCATCAGAACTAAGCGGAGACGGAATTTGTCTTGAAGTTACTACACTCCCATTTTTCAATCTTTTCCGTTCGGCCCAGACATGGACGAAGATAACGATCAGTCATATCCCCCAAAATCTCTACCACACACGCAGAGAAAAATAAAACAAACTTACCCACTTCACGCGTTTGAATTTTCAGTCTCGTGGGTTTTTTTTATCTCCAACATGATCATTGGCTCTTACATCTTTCTTGGTTAATGCTGCCACTTCTGTCCTGTTTTTCATCTTTCATGTAAACCTGCGTGTCCATTCTTTTTTCATTTCATCTTTATTCAAGACACGTGCATATGTCTTGCTTATCGCATCTGATCTGGCTCCTGCTTTCACAACAGCACCATCCCGTTTCCGAAGTGCGAACGGTCATTTTTGCTTGCAATTACCCATCTGCAGTGATCTCTAATGATACTTTCAAATTGGACACACCCAGTCACCATACTGGCCAGGTATAGGTCTACCAGCAGACGTTTGAAGACAGGATACTAGATCGTGTTTACAACAAGAAATATTTCTTGAGTTTGCTTGAGCATTGTCTTAATTATAGGTGCGGAGCACTGGAACCGTAGAGCTAAATTTCCAATGAGTCCTTAAGAAATTCTAATGAAAAGCTATGTATTTACATAAATAAATATGTTTGTGATTCAGTGGATGGCTGGTCAAGATAGCTTGGCTTCGACCTTTACTTCAAGCACGACAGGGCTCTTCACCGATCCGGCGCAGCTTCCAGACGGCACAAGCGATCGTCCAGTTGTTCCACACGACGCAATCGAGCTTCATGGTCCCAAGTCACTGGTTCCACCCGGGCTAACAGTAACCAATCCTCAACTGACACAGCCGGTGGTTCTAAACGGCCAGACTGGTCTACGCCCTGCGAGTCCCACCATCTCCACCCTCCCGGAGATCTCCTTAACCTCCGAATTCTTCTCATTAACCGATCCTCATGGACATAAGTCAGTCTTGCCAAATATGTTAACCGATCTTCACGGCGCCATTTCAGTCGTTTTGACGGGTGTAAATCTTCATCAAGACGCCGAGCCAACGGTTCCAAAGGGCTTGACTGGTCTTCAAGGCGCCAATCCAGTTGTTCCAAACGAGCTAACCAATTTTCATGGCGCCCAACTCTGTCTTCGATTCCTCTGAGCTCGCCGAACCGACTTAGTTCATCACTCATAGTTGTACTCACTGCCCTGCAGTTGGGACATGTACATTTTTTTCCAGTCCATCCTTTTATGCAATCTTTGTGAAATCGGTCCTCGCATGGTGAAAATGGTTCTATAATGTCCCCTTCTACGAAAAAAGTCTGACATATTGAGCAAAAATTTCGCTTCGGTGCTGATCTGGGAGACGATTGAAAGCAATTCAGCTGGGTAGTCATTGAGTTGATTTTTTCCCTGCATTTTTCAATAGTGATTGGCATGTTTGGCCGATTTCACGTTCCAATGGAATCGCAGTTATCAATTTTGCCACTTGGAGAAGCTTTGAATGAACGCGGGGGATGGCCATCGTTAGTCTTCTGGGGACATGGAGTTAAAGAAGAAAGCCTTACCATCAATACTCTCCAAATGAGTGGTAAATTCATTGGGGAAACACGGGCCGCAACCCTTAATGAGAAGTGGGAGATGGGGGAAGTGTGAATACCAGCACTGCCGGCATTAACCGGTCGAACACGGCAGTTCGAGCGGTGCTCGAACAGCCGTGTTCGACCGGTGGTCGGACAGGCACTGTCCGACCGAAGCATCTGCCGGCGGGTCGGACAGGCCTGTCCGATCAGTTCCTGGGACCGGTTGCACAGGACCAGCCGGGACCGGTCGGACAAATCTGTCCGACCAGTTGGCTCTCGCTTTGGTCGGACAGTGTCCGTCCGACCACCGGTCGAACACGGCTGTTCGAGCACCGCTCGAGCAGCCGTGTTCGACCGGTTAATGCCGGCAGTGCAGTGAAATGGATGCCGATTTGTTAAATATGTGACGACGTATCAGCCCATTCTCGCTTCTTTTCGTCAAAAGAAATCGAGGCAAGACTTTTTTTTTCAGCCTGCTTTCTACCGAACCCAAACTTGTAATAAAGCGGGTAAAAGTTGTATGTAAATAGCTAGGGGTAAGTCCTAGTCTTCCGCGGCCCACCGAGGTAACACTTGTCGCAGAATAGGACTCAATGGTCAAGATGGCTGCTGGGCTGTGCAAGCAACTTGATGGCCAGCTCGACCATTCCTTGGGCTGGTATAGAATCACATGACCGGCACGGCTCTTGGGCTGTATGTAGAAATTGGGTGGCCACGCCGCCCATCGAGTTTGCGCAACTTGACGGTCCACTCGGCCGCTGAGCTGTACAAGCGCCTGTACAAACATGGTGGTCTCTCAATCTCATTCCTCAGATAGAAGTACAGCCGTACCAGGAAAGGATGCGGATGTGGGTCGTTTTTTGAGCTCCAAAAATTGGGGCTCAACTTCAGCCACCCCCCTGTACAGCTCGGACATACAGGCCCAGCCGGAACCCTTTATGCAGTCCTGTGAGCATCAACCCGCTATCCAGGAAGGTGCGGGGGCTGGTGCTGCCATGCCTGGGCAATGAACCCATACCTATTTTTACACCATGTATTGGGGAATTGGAGCTCCCATCTTGAGGGTCGATTATGTATTTAAATGGAGTTAGTTCCGTATGCAGAATCATTCGGATGCGCGCTCCGGCGAATCTTAGAATCCCACAGATTTGCTATGTACTCCATAAGCGTGAGCTCTTTTTTTTCGTGTGCGAGAGCTCGCCGGGCTTTTTCCGACTTAACACTTCCAAGTTCCAAGTTCCAACAGCTTTAGAACCTGTCGGAGCATTTCCTCCAAGTCAACACGAGACACCCACGTTCAAGCCAGCCACACCCGTCCAAGGCCCACGACCACTCGATCCACAGCAAGCTACACAAACTTCTCGAACGATGATATCGGGCGACCAACGTAAGCCTGTTCTGGTCCTCTTGATCCGAGGACTCCGCAAACCTGATCATCTTGTGGGCCTGGAATATAGATGTTCGCTTGACCTATGAGGATATCCATGTCAGTTGAACCCGTCCCTCCTCATCTCCTTCCCAATGCAACTTACTGATCCAGAATTATTCATCATAACCTTTGTACACGTTTTGTTTAGAGCACCATTGCTGATGCTTCCGCCACGATCCGGGACGAATTTGGGTAATGACCTAAAATTGGACCTCCCTCTGTGGCCCCGCCAAGAAAAGAAATTGACGTTTTTGTCTGTTTTTTTTTTTTTCTGCGTGTGTATTTTCATGCTTGATCTCGAACCCTACTCTGGTCTTAAAAATTTACGCAGGCCCGAAATCATGATAGCTATCGGTGGCGGCGGCTTTTTCCCGGCTAGAGTTCTGGTTGGTTAGCTTATGAAGCAGCAATATTTACCCTCCCCTCTTTGCCAAGAGATTGTGAGCTTTGCTAACGATTTTATTAATTGGATGCATGATTGATAGCGCACTTTCCTGAAAGACCCGAGCAAGAAAAACATTCCCATTCAGGTGCGTTTCTTCATGTACCCCATGGATCAACGAGGAAACAGAGTAATTGTGGATTGTAAAACCCTTGCTGAGCATCCATCTTGATCAAACAGGCTATCGGATTGTCGTTGTACGAGGAACTGGGCACGTCTGGCGACACGGGGGGACTGCCGAGTACCGAGGAAAAAGTGGGCAAGGAAGTGGTCAGGTATTTTCCTATTCCTTCGAGCTAGCCATTCCTTACCGAAAGCGTATGGAGGAGAGCTACTAACTTTTGTTTGTGCGGAATTTTCTTCAGGACTCAATGGTGATCTTATTTCGGACCCGCCTACTCAATGTCACTGTCACTCAACCATGATTTGATTATGCATTCGTAGGCTTGACTTTACCACCCTAGGCCGTAATCCGCTACTGGGCAAACGGATATTGATTGTGGTAGGTTAGGGCGTTGTCTTGTCCCTGATGTGTATCGGGTTTGGATAGTCTCTGATTTAGATGCACTGGCAGGATGAGGTCGACGACACCCGGACGACGCTCTCGTATGCGGTCAGTGAGCTGGAGAAGGACGTGCAGAGCCAGCTCTCGAAGCTGAGCGCGGCCGAACAAGCCAAGTTCCCGGCCACTCAACTCGCTATCTTTGTCGGTTGGTCTCTCCTCCGACCATCCTCTCTTTCTCTCGCATGAAGCTATCCTCGTGGGCCCATTCTGACAAGCAGTCTTCCCCGATCCATCGCCCTCTCCAGTCCATAACAAAGACAAACCAAAGGCCGCCAGTATCCCTGAACATATCAAATATTTTGCTGGCAAGACCGTCGGAGATCATTGGATCGATGTGCGTTCATGCCCTCACCAGATGCACTTGAAGGGCAAGAAGCTAATCAAGACTGTTTTCCTGACTCTTTTTCCGTGGGGATTGTTGATTAGTATCCATGGGAGGCCAAGGATATCGATGCTCACAACAAACTGGCCAACGCACCCGGTTCCCTAAAGCTCTCATGATGCTTTGCGCCCTCTCCTCCCCTCCGACAGAACCACGAAAAACGCTTGCGTGGAAAATTGCCTTTCCATGCCTCACCCGAGAGACACACATGCCTGCACACACATCTTCTTCGCACCCAGGAAACGTTGTAAATTTATATCCCATTGGTTTTTTTTTCCCCTTCTCGTCATGCGCGCATACATCTTGCTTTGTCACAGCCCAATGATTCGATATAGACCCCCATGCAATCGAGAGGTGATCTCTCCACAGACTTGTGAAGTGCGAGGGCTTTTTGTGTGTGTGTGTGTGTGTGTGTGTGTGTGTGTGTGTGTGTGTGTGTGTGTGTGTGTGTGTGTGTGTGTGTGTGTGTGTGTGGTGTGTGTGGTGTGTGTTGTGTGTGTGGTGTGTGTGTGTGTGTGTGTGTGTGTGTGTGTGTGTGGTGTGTTGTGTGTGTGTGTGTGTGTGTGTGTGTGTGTGTGTGTGTGTGTGTGTGGTGTGTGTGTGTGTGTGTGTGTGTGTGTGTGTGTGTGTGTGTGTGTGTGTGTGTGTTGTGTGTGTGTGTGTGTGTGTGTGTGTGTGTGTGTGTGTTGTGTGTGTTGTGTGTGTGTGTTGTGTGTGGTGTGTGTGTGGTGTGTGTGTGTGTGTGTGTGTGTGGTGTGTGTGTGTGTGTGTGTGTGTGTGTGTGTGTGGTGTGTGTGTGTGTGTGTGTGTGTGTGTTGTGTGTGTGTGTGTGTGTGTGTGTGTGTGTGTGTGTGTGTGTGTGTGTGTGTGTGTGTGTGTGTGCCCTTGGCTTTACATAAACACCGTGATGCTTTGAGAATTGCACCCCATTCATTTCATTTCCTTTTCTGGCAGAGAGTGAGAGGGGGCCCTGTCGGATTTGCGTGATGTTAGACGACGGATCGGGCTCCGGAGATTTTATGTATGAGGATATTATTGGTTCTTCCATCTGAGTAGAATAAGGAGATATCTCTTGAAGGATATATTCCTGGATATTCACAATCTTGACTGAGTTTTCTCGTACTTAGTGTGGAGGTGGGGTCTTCGTGGCATCGACGGGGTGGATGTTGTTGTTGGGGGTAAATAGCATTTTTTAAAGTGTCCTGAGTCTGACTGAGTGGGATTTGTAAATACGTAGCATGTGAAGAGAAATGAAGAGGGTCACTCTAAAAGCGGTTGAGAACTGTTGAGAATACAGCCTGTAAAGCCAAGTCAGCCATATATGTAGTGTTGAGTTTTTAATTTTCAGTCGCTCCTGATCATCAGTTACATTTTCATCTCTTTCGCGTCCCCCCAAACCTTCTTATACAGTCCATAGTATTCCCCCAACCGAAGCTTCTGAATTTGCCAGAGGATCTTTCACAGCACGAGCACGACCACAGCACACACCCGCACAGCCATCAACCCAAACACCAGCTCCATCTCTTTCTCAGCCAAACACCGCTAGGCTCAAGAGTCAAATCAAATCAAATCAAATAAATACATAGACCCACTTAGATAAGCCATGTTCTCTGTAGTCAGCAGCAATCTCAACCGAAAGAGGAATAGAGTCGCATCCACAGAACAGACCCAGATCGGACCGCATCACCCACCAGTACTCGCTGTTCGCCCAGTCCATCACCGCAAGAATGTTCCTAATATCATGAGCTACTACGACCAACAGATCACACCTCCATCGCTCTGTAACAGAACCTCAGCTCAGCATGATGACCAACAGTTACCCCCCAACAAACGCCGCAAGGGCGTCGCTGGTGCTATCCTCTCAACCGCCCTTGACGCTGCCCTCTTCACCTCTGCCATCGGCTGTCAGTCTTTTCATCATACATCGTATCATATCATATAGTATTATAGATCACGTCTAATCACATGTATCGAAGAAAGAGAGAGAATGAAATGCTGAAACACATGATGATCCCTTTCAAGATGCGGCTTATCAGTTCTGGACGGGGAAACGGCTGGAGGAAGACGAGGAGGAGTACAGCTTGCAGCTCTCGCCCAAATCCATCTCAACTCAATCCAGCGATCGTCAGTTGAAGAACCTCTCTTCACCCCCACCGCCGCCCTACGAGCCGCGTCATCAACCATCCCAACACGCAGAGCCGGAACAGCAATCACAGCAGGCCGTCCGCCGAGCGCGGCTCCGCTCCTTCACCTCTCGCCCACCCACTTCCCGTCTCTCCTCATCACGACCTTCAACGAGCCTATCCCATACGACTAATACCCACGAACCCATTAATTTTATCCTCCGTCCCACCCCGCATCCTCTGCAATTTCCCCTGCCATCTGAGCCACGACGCACGGCAGAGCAGGAGTCCCTGATGGCCGACTTTGTGTGCTCCCTCGACCCTTACATCCCTCCTCCCCTCGACCCGTCTCTGGAGGCGGAAGAGGAGGAGGCAGAGGGCGACGGCGATGACGACGCCGAGATGCGCGCGTTCAAGGCCCAGATCCGCGGCCTCATACTCGAGGGCCAGGCCGCACTTGCCTCCCGACCCGCCCTTCCTGAACCCTCTATCCCCCCCACCCCTGGCCCTGACCGAAATAATGTCTCCAGTGGCCTACTCTGCTCCTCTTCTATCACTCCTGCCATTACTTCTTCCAATCGTACTCATGTGGATGAAAATATCAGACTTCTACAGCTCGCCCTGGACAAAGCCTCCTCGAAGCCTCAATCCAACTGGTGGGAACGATAACCCACCACCCGTTCTTAGGCTACCCAGAACTTGCGTTGAGCTTGGACCAGTATCCTCAACTAGCTCCTTTCTCTGGCACTCTTCACATGGTGTCTCCTATACCTCAAGCACGTCTTGCATCCGCTTCCCCCGCAATGCCGCCGTCCGATAACCTTCCACGTTCCTGGTGATCCTTGTCCATATTCCCGCCCCCCTTCTATGTGTTGAATGTTTTTTTCTTGGGTTAGATAAGTCTCTAGTCGTCTCCTTGCCATCACACTTACGCACATAAGTACGCACGCACACATACACACACCTTGCACCTTACTCTCCTGCTAGTAGCTGTCTATATCTGATCAAGGACCACTCCTCTGTCCTCCTCTTCAGTCTTCAGAACTCGTCGTTTCACTTTTCTTTCTGGCTACACCCTTGTCATTACTATCAAACATACTGTGGATTAGACCGTGTCTGGTTGACTCCTATTTCATTCCTCCTCGCTTTTCTGGCACACTCTTATCTACATGGACTTGAGAACTCGCCAATACTTTCATGATTGCCACTTTTTGATTATTTTTTTTGGTTATTTAGTTTTTTTTTTTTTTTTTTTTTTTTGAGCTCGGTGGGTTCACCTATCTTGAACATTGGTGTCCTTGTGATTCTATATTTTTTCCTTCAAAACAGTTTGTGTGCTCCATTTCATGTCCACTTACCTGTTCCCTATAATCTTGATATGTATTCCTCTTCCATCACCCTCCACAAGCTGGTTTATATACTTATAAATATTAATTTTGGTTACCTTTTTAAATACTTCATTACAAGAGAGAACAGCTTCCTTGGAACTGTGTAAGCTGCTCAGATATTTACAGCCATACTCAGAAAGGTTCTGGTTTTAACCTGGCTGCTCTTGGGCACAAAGTGTTGTGACATGTCAAAGTACTCGACATAGCCACCTATCACGTGTACATAGTTGACTATTTAGACCCAACTCACTCGGGAGAAATTTTATCATTATCTTGTGCTGAGAGCTTATACCTTCCACACAAAGCACAACTTCCGTACATTAGCTTGAAAATATGGGACAATGGGTGGAACAGAAATTCCATCTTTTTGAATATATTTGAACACTCTAATTATTCAGCTTCATTGTGAACTTCAACAACCTTTATGATGGGATGTGCCGGCTAAACATAGCCTCATATTTAAGAAACCCCCAAATGGGGCCTTGCTTTCCATGAGATGTATTCATGATAGATTTCCTTTGATAAAACAATATGAAGGTACCCCTCTTGCTGAATTTGCAAAGTAACAAAAACAAAACTTCCCTCCCAAATCTTTAACCTGGTATAACAAATTATTTCCATCATAAACAGTGAATCATGGAATGGGATTTACGTGATAAAAGAGGACATGAGAATACATGAAAAACAGAAACACTTTGAATCTTGAATAATGTCCTTCAGGCTGTGTGTGAATTATTAGTGGAGGATTGTTTCAGTTGGATTACGTTAGTTGGATTAGAGTTACATGCCGGAGGTGGTGTTGCATCGACCCCGGACCAAGGATCAAGATATTGGCAGCCATTTACGGGTGCGTAGAAGCCAGCCTTGTCGCCGTTATTAAACCAACCATCACCACCACTGAATGATTTTGAATCCATCACAATCGGGATTGGCTTAAGGATTATGGGAGGTGCGGTTTGAGTTAATAGAGGAAGAGTTTGAGTATTATAAGTCCCTTGACCATTCGGAGCGGCACCTGAAATCGTTGCCGGTGGAAATGGCCCGATTGCGTCTAGTTGACTTTGTACAATATTGCCGGCTCCCGTACCCCCTGTCTGCCATGAAGCTAATGTCCCCGACCATTCGTATGTCGTCAGCGGTACCTGAAGTTCAGAGGCAAGCGCAGCACATCTTCCTGTACTAGCCCGTGCATCCGGTCTAGAAAATCCAGTTGTAAGGTGAGAATTCCGAATTGGATAAGAGAGCATTTGAAACAATTTGAGAAATCAAGTTAAGATCCTGAGTCCGCATTTGAAAGATCTGGAGCTCTCTGACCTGATGTATCCAGCTTCAAGCCCAAGCTTATAGTTCCACATTGGATTGGGCGGGAAGTCTTGTCTAGTTGAGCTTCCGATTTTCCAAGTCCAGAAGAACGAGTTGATCAAGGCATCTTGGGAGGCTAAAGCGGTATCTGCAAAGCCTTTTTTCTGAGCATCAGACCATTTCCTGTGGTCAACCCATTGGCTTTAGATGAGCAGAAAACAAGTTCTTAGTGTATACATTTCATCACGGTGAAGGTAAGAAAATCAAAGGCAAAGTAACTAACTCGCAACTGCCTACTTTGGGGAACTTGTGATCTGGTCTCGTAGCATTGGGGTATGTGCCTTCGTAGCGCTGCCCCCAGCCAACATTGTTTACATATCTGTGCAATGATTTCAGATTAAGAAACAGGTCAGTATAAGATTCATTCAATGGCGGGAGAGTTCTTGAGACAATTTCTGGACTTACAGTCCACAGTCGTTGACTGCCAATCTGACAAAAGACACCGACAATGAATTTCAGTTACTTTTGTTCGGAAGATATATGGCAAGATCAATGATGACGCACGACCATTCTCCACTCATTGAAAGACCAAATCCCTCCATGGTTTGATTGGCCCGAGAGGCCCATGCGTTACAAGGTCGTGTGGCGTTCACGTCGCTTAGCTGAGAGGTAAAAGCAAAATAGGTATGGGAATCTAGACCTGATACCCTCCCGACCGATGCAAACAAATTCGAAAATTCCACAGGCAATCATCAGCACATTTTATTTTTTGGTTCAAAAAGATACGTGCACTGCAGTCGCCCCCTTGGGCAAGCAGAAGCCTAGGATAAGTATTAACTGTCTTACCCATCCTATCAGCACCCTGTAAGAAACCACTCCAACGGTTTTTGGTTGGTCCGCCCGCCCCTACTCCTAGGAAAGCATCATGAATTACTACAAACGGGCCATTCCCTTCCCCTATACCAGTGATATCTCGAATTAATTTGTACGATTCATAATACCTACCCAATTGAAGAAATTGGATTTTAGTTGACGACTCCAGGGAAGTAAAAAAAATCACGAGGGGGTTGGGATTGCGGTCTTACCATGACACCAAGGCCTTATTTGACATCAAGGCCACATCGGGTTCGTTCAAGATTGAAAACATAGGTACAACTTGTTTGTACTCTGGCTGACTGATAAATTGAGTGAGAGTTCGAATGTAATTCAAAGTTCTTTGAGCATTGGCGATGCCCATCGCCCCGGACAAGAACCCGGTAGTCCCTAGTCTACCGGAGTGATTCCAGCCATTCTAATTTCAACAATAAGTATCATAATTGTTGGGATTCAGTATTGGATTTCGCTTCTAATTGAGTTTTAATGCGGCGCCCACCTGAGAACCAGGGACGGCATGTAAGTCTAGATTAATTCGCAGACCATATTTCCTCGCCCAAACAATCGCTCGAAAAAAGTATTTCCAAGAAACTTCGAAGAGGCGCAGTTGAAAAAAAAAATCAAGTTATTAGTGAGCGGAGATTCTCAAGATGTTGAGCTTATGTGAAGGCCTACCTCCAGCTAAAAAAGGTTCATTTCCTAAAGTTTCAATCATCCACCAACCCACTGGAATGCGAACCCAATTCAGACCGGCACTAGCAATTTGGGCAAAGTCTTCCTCTACTATGAAGCTATCATAATGGGCCTCAATCGTCTTGGCCACGGAGCTACCCAATCGAATACTCAGCTCCCATTCGTCCGTGGGAGGGTTTTGCTCTTGGGCATATGGATCAAAAAGGCCAGGGGTGATGAACGGTTCAATGACTAGCCATCCCCCCAGATTCACCCCAATTATTCTGTTGACCGAATAATCCCATCGCTCATTCAATGCTGGCTGGTTCGCCTGAGGACGTGCAGAATCGTTATATGGAACTCCAACCCATGTTCCACCTAATGTATTATTGTATAAAAATTTTCTGCCTTTATCCGTCTATTGGAGTTGAAACAGGTTGCGCAGTGAGCATAGGGCACAGAGGAAACTAATGAAAGATATAACTAAACCAAGTAAACTCACAGTGATTGTATCCCCACCAACACCCCAGAGTTTATCACTTCGCGCAATCCTAGTAACCCCATCAGCTTCGTCTATCTTCTTCCTTTTGGTAACTAGTGCTATGACTAGACCGAGGATGGCGAAGGTGAAAATGACCGCTGCGAAGGAAATGATAAATTTTGCGCGTTTCCGGCGGGAAGGCTTTTGCGTCCTGTGACTCTGATGGGGAAACCGATTTCCAAGACGGGATAGTGAGTTAATCAGATTATTCACGGGTCAGTTTGATGAGCAATAGTTAAATGAAACGCGGGACCAAAGTAAAAAAACAGGTCCACTGCTTACCCTACTTCTAAGCGGCTGTTCTCCAAAACTAAGGCCTGAGAAACGGTAGTCATCCGAGTCAGATGCATCTCCTGGTCCGGATCCAATGGTGAGATGGGAATGGCGAGAGAGACTAGTTGGAGGGTTTATGATCAAAGGCGTGAGTGCACCTGTGTCTTGAGTAGGCGTGAAGGGAGTGGCAGGCGGTACTCGTCGATAGTCGTTGCTCAATGCATTTGTTGGGAATTCGGAGGCTGGATTGTGAGGAGAATGATATGCAACGCTTGGCGTATTAATTGGTTGATTGATGCGAGATTCAGAAGTTTCTCTCATATAGGCTGACTCATTTTGGCTTTGTCCAAGGTGAGAAATTTCCTGTGGTAGTTCCGGTAATGATGAAACTGAACTGCTCAAGTCATATGCTTTCCCTCCATTGAGATAACCTAAGAATGATTCTGTTTTGATTTCTCTATATTTGTCGTAGTTATCATTAAACTCGCTGTTGACAGTTGAGTCCAAAACAGATGGATGCCCTGATTTGTATTGATGATTCTGCATCTCTGTTAGTGAGCTTCACTTTTCTGGGTTTTGATCAGGGGGCGTCTAGTGAAAGGACACGTGAAGGAACCCGTGTGGTAGTCCTTAACTTGTGTAAGGAATATGTATCTCTGAGTATCCCGTGACTGGGTAAATTAGGATGTGAACTTTGTTGACGTCTTCCAGTTTGAAGACAGCTCTTCAAGTTGCAAGGAAGGAGAGGAGATCTTGTGCACTGTAATAATGTGATAAGAATTTGTTGAAGATGAACCGGAAAAAAAGGACCTGAGTTGATCAGAGCAACAACACGAGTGAGTCTGCTATGGCAGTCAAGCATGTGACTATTTATCAACAAAGGACGGGGAGGAATGTTCACTCACTGTATGTCTTGGAAGAGACGGAAATCTTCTGGGGATTCTCTCAAGTAATCAATTGTGTTTGGAATCCAACTGCTTAGACTTTTGCTGTTGGGATACAGAGGGGGTGATATGGAACAAGAGATTTCAATTTTATGACCGTAAAACTGGGCAGAGGGAAACCAGAAAGCAGTCATCAAGTATCGAGGAGTCTCTTCATGAAACCTCCCCCTCTCTTTACTACGAAGGCGATGAAGAGGGAGAGGGGGCTGAGCGGATAAAAGATGCTCGGATGCCGAGGCCATGTTTTAGTTAATGACCTGTTCACTAGTTGGAGAAGAGACAGCATCGCGATATCGGATAAGATAGCGACCGAGGGCATTTATCGAGGACACCCATAGTGACATAAAATGTTGCTTTCCCAAGTCATGCATAGTGCTTTCAGGCCAAGTGAAAACTATTCAAAAGTTGTGTAAAAGACTGCCTTTGTAAATAAGGTTATAATCCGTCGTCCAACTTTCGATGAAGAATAACAGGGGAATTGTTGGAGTTATAACCTATTACCACCTGGCGATTGGATCAATTCTGCTAGGAATCTGAATCAAGAATAACTAGTTATCCACCGGGCTAGAACAGAGACTGGCTTCCCCCAAGGGCCCCAGCACACTAGGTGAGGCACCGGCTAGCCAGGCCCATCACCATGCCAAGTCAGAAGTCTCTGGCAGGTTCAGCCTTGATATTTGGAAAATCGCCCAGATGGTGTTTTAACGGCTTTTAGTTCGGCTTGCGATAGAGTTTGTCACATGCTGAAAAAAGCCATGCTATTCAGTACATTACCCAATGGGATGCACCTTTTCTTGTGGTATCATTATCTGAATGTGAGGGCTTCATTTGGGATGTTTGAAACTTGAAAGGTCATGAAAAAGAACAGTTCAATTAATTCACGCCGTACGTCTGGCAGTGGACAAGGGAGAGCACACAGGAGTCAGTTTTTTTCATGCCACCAAGAACGACACGAAATCAAAGAATCAGCGGCCTACTTGAACATAAGCATCATAATCGAAATCGGGTGCATAATCAATCTGTTCCCGTGGTAGCCACCAATCCAAGATGCCCATAAAGATGTACTGACACATGACAACAATACACATCACTTTCCCGAAAATGACTCCCGATCCATAGTATCTAATGCAGTAAGAACCTCAGCCATGACGCTTAGAAACACACGTAGAAAATGATGTAAATGGAGGTAGATATACGAACCTTCGAAATCTTTCAATCAACGGTACGGTGTCGATCTGGAAAGCCTCATAATATACGTGCTCCGTTCGGGCCGCGACGTCCGTCCAACTGTACATTTCTCGAACTCTTTCATGAACCTTTTGTGGATCGTGGGTTCCGGATTGAATGACTCTGATGGCCCTCTCAGTGGCTCGAACCAGATCTGATTGATATATAGAGTTGGAAATGAATAGGGTTTTGACGTATTTTCATGAGCCAAATCTTGATACATTCCAGATTTTATGTATATGTTTTTCGAGAAAAAAGTACCATCAACTTCGGGTTCAGCAAACTCAATCAATTCTTCCGGAAGTACTTCTGGGATCCCACCAACCCGTGTGGATACAACGAGCAAGCCGGTACAAGCGGCTTCCAAGAGGGTCATGCCAAATGCCTCAGTTAAAGATGCATTCAAGAATATATCGCCTTGGACCATGAGATCCCGAACTTGATCCGCTCGGATTGGTCCAAGTATGTTGACTTGATCAGGTTTGATTACTGTTTGAAATTTTTCTTTCATTTGTTCCAGCTCGATTAGCTTTGGTCCTGTTCCACCTAGCGGGTAATGAAAAAACAAGTGGCCAATCACTAGATTAGTTTGACACGTTGATTCACTTCATGAGTCAGAATTTACCTATTAGAAATCGGATTGTGGGATGTGTTTTGCATAGCTTTGGGATGGCGGCGATCAGAAGGTCGATTCCTTTACGATATGCTAATCTAGAAACACAAACAATCGTTACTAGATGGGTTGGCTTCCACAGGTCACCCAGAAGCAATTCTCAGCTTGATGATCTATCGGACACTAAATCTCAGTTTAATGGCCTCCGTGTTACGAAATGAGATTGAAGGATTTACATGGGCCACCGCAGTAACGTGATTTGTTTCGATCAGGCTGAAAACTATCGGCAACGATGGCGTTGGGTATTACATAAACTATGTCGGGATTTAACATAGCCCGTAAAACCGTATTTTCCTTGCTTTTGAATCGAATTGTTGGAAGCCAAAGTAGAATGAACATTTGATGATCATAGATGAATCAGACATAAAACGAGAATTAGTATTCACAAAAAATATTTGAAACCAAAAATGCAATGGCGCACCCAGTGTGACTGACGCAGATCACACCATCGATATCGCTTAAGATACCCTTAACAATTTTATTGCCACTTACTTCACCCCAGCCGCCACCACCGAGACCAAAGAGTGAATGATCGGTGAAGATGGTACGAATTCCCGTCTGTAATGTTTTGGCATGCATAACCGCCTCCAGTCCTACGGAGCTGAGGGCTTGATGGGCGTGTAAGATTTGAATCCGTTCACGAAGCAGGATGGCTCGTATGAGGGGCAAACATGCAAACATATTGGGAACTGTTGCCGCAGTGGAGGAGAATGGTAAAGTGCCAACTGGAATGTGATAAACTTTTAGACCGGCAGGCAAGTGGCGAATTCCACAACGATTTCCATATTGGTGGGTAATGATGATAACCTGTGACACAGGTAAGGAAAGATGAGTTAAGTGATCTATTACCTCTTGATCCCTATTGTGGGCCTCAATTTGAGAAAACAAGGTTCAAGATGGGGTAAGAGAAGAATCAGGTGACCTTATGTCCACGTTGGATTAATTTTTGAGCAAGGATGTAAATATGAGACTCGACGCCGCCGACGTTAGGGTAAAAGTAATCGGATGCCATGCTAGTGAATCGATAAAGATAACCAGAAAGACCATTGTTCGGAAGTTGGAACCTCAGCATAAATGAAGAAGTGAATTATGTCAGAAAGTGGTGCTCACGCAATGTTCAATCTGCGCCGGCCATGCGATGACGGCCCAACCTGCCGATCAGGTCCCGACTGCGACATGTGGGTTCGTCTTTGAATAGGGAAGATCGATCACGGTAGGTTTCTGGTGGGTTTTGAGGACTTCTCTTGAAGAAAGAAAAAAAAAAAAAAACACATTTACATACTTCAGTGGGAGATGATGCAAATCTGCCTGAAGGCATGGCTGGTGTCGGGTATCACACCTTCAGCTTTCACAGATTAATGGGCAGTGACAGGTACATAGTCAGGATGGCGCTGACTCCAGAGCTTAAGAGACGATCCGTACCCGGAATACCCGGTGGTATCCGAATGGATGCCAGGTCGGGTTGGGTGTTGACTCAGCCGTTGCATACCCGGTATCCGTTGGGTATACAGAACAAGACAAATCAAAATTCAAAAACAGCCTCTAACCTGGAGATGATTCCCTTTGGGGTAGCACTTGTAGGGTTATTGTGGCGAAAGCCATGTCTACAAGAAAGTAGCAAGTACAGTTGCGAACCCCATTAACATGGCAGTGGATTCCACAAATGTCCCCGTATAAAAAATGTCCAAACTGTTGAATCCAAAAATGCAACCCCCCTCCCCAAAAAGTACACGGCCGGTGATTTCGACCGTTTTTTTATCGACCGCAGAAGCGGTATTTTATCGGCTCCTTGCTCGGCAAGCCCAGACGTAGAAAACCAGGTCGGGATGTCAACCGTATTCCGTGCGGCAAAGAAGCGCTTCCTCAACGGATGTAGTAGCGCTTTTTTTGCGGTTTTTTGTGCTCCACCAATGAAAAAGCGCGGACCCACCGAGGAAAAAGCGCTGATTCATCAGTTGATTATCCGGCTCTGACTGAGCGTTTGGCCCAGAAGCTCAGCAAAAAGCGGACCCCGGCGAGGGTTGAACTCATGCCCCCAGCGAGTGGACGAGCTCACTCCTTGCCAGCTCGTCCACCCCAATGTTGAATGGATCCTTGGTTGTTAAGGATTTCAACCCATTTGTTGCATCCTACCGATGGGGTTGATTTTTTTTTGAGACTACTTTTTCTCGAATTTTCAAGAAAAAAAAAACCTCTCGTCAAAATTTCTCGACCAATTTTTTTTTGAGTATTGCTTCCACTTAGGACTTGGAGGCGGCTGGAGATGTCCTGAGATGTCCTCCGGCCATCAAGAATAAGCTAAAACCTTGATGGAAGTGCGTTTTATCAAGGTTTGCACCTTGTTTCAAGGTTGGCACCTTGAATCAAGGTTGTTTTCTTGTGGATTGTATGGATATTGGCCAGAACCCAAACTAAAAGTTTGTTTCTGGCAAAACCGACATAAAAGCGGCAAAACATCGCTTTTTGAGCTTCACCGCTTTTCTGTTGCTCTGAAAAGCGGTTTTGCAGCCCAAACCAGTTGGTTCGCGGTCGCGAACCTTAATTTCTTCACCCGTGGTGTAGTCAAAAACCTGCCAGAAGAGGCCTGAATCAATCATGGTGTTCAAGGCTACATAACATAAAAAACACATAAAATCATAAACAATGTAAATCTCCAAAACCAGCAGGGAGCTGTCACTACAAGAAAATCTGCTTCAACTGCCACCAGTTGACATGCAGTTTCTTTGATTTTACTTCTTCTGTTACTTGAATCATACTCAAAGAACACATCAAAACAACTTCACACTGCCAAAAAAAACCCATCTGGTGGGTCTGTCCGACACGGCATTGGACACAATTGTCCAATGCTATGTTGGACAAGCCTGTCCGACATGGGATCAGACAATTCTGTCCAATGCCATGTCAAACAACCCTGTTCAATGGGTTTGTTCAACATGGGATCAAACAGGTTGTTTGATCCCATGTCGGACAATATCTGTCCGATGAGTAAAAACTCATCGGACAGATTGTTCAAGTCTTTTGATATGTTGCCAAGCAGGTCATGGACTTGCTTGGCAAGCTCTTCTCCCAGCAGGCCAATGACCTGCTCGGCGATGACCTGCTTGTCAAGGAGCTCGGCAAGCAGGCCAATAACCTGCTTGCAAAGAGCTGACCTGTGGCCTGCTCAGCAAAGAGCTCACCTGCTTGCAAATAGCAGGCCGACCTGCTCTGAGCTCGCCGAGCAGGCCACTGACCTGTTTGCAAAGAGCAGGTCCCTGCTCAAAAAGAGCAGGCCAACCTGCTCACCGGTGGACCGCTTGGTGAGATCTTTGCTGAGCAGGCCAATGACCTGCTCGGCGAAGAGCTCGCTGAGCAGGCCAAAGACCTGCTTGGCGAAGAGCTCGCTGAGCAGGCCAAAGACCTGCTCGGCGAAGAGCTCGCTGAGCAGGCCAAAGACCTGCTTGGCGAAGAGCTTGCTGAGCAGGTCAATGACCTGCTTGCAAATAGCAGGCCAGCCTGAGCTCGCCGAGCGGCTGCAGGTCATTGACCTGCTCTTTGCAAGCAGGTTAGTGGCCTGCTTGGCGAGCTCAGAGCAGGCCTGCCTGCTCTTTGCAAGAAGGTCAATTGGCCGCTCGGCAAGCTCAGGCTGGCCTGCTATTTGCGAGCAGGTTATTGACCTGCTCAGCGAGCTCTTTGCCGAGCAGGTCTTTGGCCTGCTCAGCGAGCTCTTTGCCAAGCAGGTCTTTGGCCTGCTCAGCGAGCTCTTTGCCGAGCAGGTCTTTGGCCTGCTCAGCGAGCTCTTTGCCGAGCAGGTCTTCGCCCTGCTCAGCGAGCTCTTCGCCAAGCAGGTCTTTGGCCTGCTCAGCGAGCTCCTCTCTGAGCAGGTCATTGGCCTGCTCAGCAAAGATCTCACCAAGCAGTCCACCGGTGAGCAGGCCGGCCTGCTCTTTGTGAGCAGGGACCTGCTCTTTGCAAACAGGTCAGTGGCCTGCTCGGCGAGCTCAGAGCAGGCCGGCCTGCTATTTGCGAGCAGGTGAGCTCTTTGCTGAGCAGGTCATTGGCCTGCTCAGCAAAGATCTTGCCGAGAAGGCCACAGGTCAGCTCTTTGCAAGCAGGTTATTGGCCTGCTCGCCAAGCTCCTTGACAAGCAGGCCATTGACCTGCTTGGCAAAAAGCTTGCCAAGCAGGTCATTGGCCTGCTGGGAGAAGAGCTTGCCGAGCAAGTCCATGACCTGCTTGGCAACATATCAAAAGACTCAAAAAATCTGTCCAATGAGTTTTTACTCATCGGACAGATACACTACAAACATTTGTAATTTCACCTAAAGAAAAAACTACTGTTTGGGTTAAGCAAAATGTTAACTTTTTTCAACAAAATGGCTCAGTAATAAAAATTGAGCAAAACCAAGCATGCTCAGCAAAATCCCCCAAAGTTGCTATAATGAATAAAAATCATTTCTGCTCAGTTTCTAAAAAAAAAAAAAAATTGCTGAGCATGCTCAGTAAAGCTTATTTTTCACTTCTGACCATTTTCTGTAAAATTGGGTATATGTTTTGCCCATCCCAATTTTACATTTTCTTTCTGGGCAGAGTTGCAAATGTTTGTAGTGATATTGTCTGACATGGGACCAAACAACCTGTTTGATCCCATCTCAAACAAACCCATCAAACAGGGTTGTTCAACATGGCATTGGACAGAATTGTCCAATCCCATGTTGGACAAACCTGTCGGACAGGCTTGTCCAACATAGCATTGGACAATTGTGTCCGATGCCGTGTTGGACAGACCCACCAGATGGGTTTTTTTTGGCGGTGTCAATGCACAGTCACTGTGTGTTGTGCACAGTGACTTTGCAAGAAAAGTTGCTTTGGATTTACTTGGGAGTAAAAGGGGTACTAGGATGGGATTAGCCTGCATGTCAACTGATGGCAGTTGAAGCTGATTTTCTTTAAGTGTGTCAAAAAAGGTTTGTGCATGTTGACACTGACAGCTCCCCTGTCAATTATGGGCTTGGAAAGCAGGCTTTCACCTGCTTGGCAAGAAGCTGTCACCTGCTTGGCAAGCAGGCTGTAACCTGCTTGGCAAGCAGGCTGTAACCTGCTTGGCAAGCAGGCTGTAACCTGCTTGGCAAGCAGGCTGTAACCTGCTTGGCAAGCAGGCTGTAACCTGCTTGGCAAGCAGGCTGTAACCTGCTTGGCAAGCAGGCTGTAACCTGCTTGGCAAGCAGGCTGTAACCTGCTTGGCAAGCAGGCTGTAACCTGCTGGGCAAGCAGGCTGTAACCTGCTGGGCAAGCAGGCTGTAACCTGCTGGGAAAGCAGGCTGTAACCTGCTTGGCAAGCAGGCTGTAACCTGCTTGGCAAGCATGCAGTAACCTGCTTGGCAAGCAGGCTTTAACCTTCTTGGAAAGCAGGCTGCAACCTGCTTGGAAAGCAGGCTGCAACCTGCTTGGCAAGCAGGCTTTAATCTGCTTGTAAAGAAGGCTGTAACCTGTGTGGATGCTTGCAGTCTTTTGAGTGCGGAGAAGAGATGAGAGGGAACTGAGTTGCGGTTTAATTGCTAGCAAAGAGAGGCTCTATTTATAGCCGAGGTGATCTTCAATATGATACAAGACAGCTACAAGGTAGACAGGCAATGGTCATGGATATGACCGGTTCCGGCAGAGTCTCAATGGATGAGACTCTGCGTAAGAGACAAAAGAAAATATGGATCCGCTTGATCCCTAATATACATGAGAGAGAAAGAACACAGATGTCGCCGACAGCGGCTAATTGGAGAATAGCCAAGAGCGGCAAATACAAGAAGAGAGAGATACAACACCAAGAGCGGCTAATCAAAGAGTTGCCAAGAGCGGCTTGTATTGAAGGTCCAGAGTTGTGCTAGCCGAGAGTGGCGAAATAGGAGAGGCCAAGAGCGGCTAAAGCTGAGGTGAAGAGGAAATGGGTGGTGCATGCTGCAGATGAGGCAAAGTATGCTGCCAATCTATTTTCCGGAAAAGGGCCGTGATCGAGGAGGTATCACACCTGCTTGGCAAGCAGGCTTCAAACTTCTTGGAAAGAAGGCTGTAACCTGCTTGGAAAGCAGGCTGTAACCTGCTTGAGAAGCAGGCTGTAACCTGCTTGGAAAGCAGGCTGTAACCTGCTTGGAAAGCAGGCTGTAACCTGCTTGGAAAGAAGGCTGTAACCTGCTTGAAAAGCAGGCTGTAACCTGCTTCCTGCTTTCCAAGCAGGTTACAGCCTGCTTCCCAAGTAGGTTACAGCCTGCTTGCCAAGCAGCTTACAGTCTGCTTGCCGAGCAGGCTACAGCCTGCTTTCCAAGCAGGTTACAGCCTGCTTTCCAAGCAGGTTAAAGCCTGCTTGCCAAGCAGGTTACAGCCTGCTTGCAAAGCAGTCTAAAGCCTGCTTGCAAAGCAGTCTAAAGCCTGCTTGAAAAGCAGTCTAAAGCCTGCTTGAAAAGCAGTCTAAAGCCTGCTTGCAAAGCAGTCTAAAGCCTGCTTGAAAAGCAGTCTAAAGCCTGCTTGAAAAGCAGTCTAAAGCCTGCTTGCAAAGCAGTCTAAAGCCTGCTTGCAAAGCAGTCTAAAGCCTGCTTGCAAAGCAGTCTAAAGCCTGCTTGCAAAGCAGTCTAAAGCCTGCTTGCAAAGCAGTCTAAAGCCTGCTTGCAAAGCAGTCTAAAGCCTGCTTGCAAAGCAGTCTAAAGCCTGCTTGCAAAGCAGTCTAAAGCCTGCTTGCAAAGCAGTCTAAAGCCTGCTTGCAAAGCAGTCTAAAGCCTGCTTGCAAAGCAGTCTAAAGCCTGCTTGCAAAGCAGTCTAAAGCCTGCTTGCAAAGCAGTCTAAAGCCTGCTTGCAAAGCAGTCTAAAGCCTGCTTGCAAAGCAGTCTAAAGCCTGCTTGCAAAGCAGTCTAAAGCCTGCTTGCAAAGCAGTCTAAAGCCTGCTTGCAAAGCAGTCTAAAGCCTGCTTGCAAAGCAGTCTAAAGCCTGCTTGCAAAGCAGTCTAAAGCCTGCTTGCAAAGCAGTCTAAAGCCTGCTTGCAAAGCAGTCTAAAGCCTGCTTGCAAAGCAGTCTAAAGCCTGCTTGCAAAGCAGTCTAAAGCCTGCTTGCAAAGCAGTCTAAAGCCTGCTTGCAAAGCAGTCTAAAGCCTGCTTGCAAAGCAGTCTAAAGCCTGCTTGCAAAGCAGTCTAAAGCCTGCTTGCAAAGCAGTCTAAAGCCTGCTTGCAAAGCAGTCTAAAGCCTGCTTGCAAAGCAGTCTAAAGCCTGCTTGCAAAGCAGTCTAAAGCCTGCTTGCAAAGCAGTCTAAAGCCTGCTTGCAAAGCAGTCTAAAGCCTGCTTGCCAAGCAGGTTACAGCCTGCTTGCAAAGCAGGTTACAGCCTGCTTGCCAAGCAGGTTACATCCTGCAAGCAGGCTTTAGCCTGCTTGCCAAGCAGGTTACATCCTGCAAGCAGGCTTTAGCCTGCTTGCCAAGCAGGTTACATCCTGCAAGCAGGCTTTAGCCTGCTTGCCAAGCAGGTTACATCCTGCAAGCAGGCTTTAGCCTGCTTGCCAAGCAGGTTACATCCTGCAAGCAGGCTTTAGCCTGCTTGCCAAGCAGGTTACAGCCTGCTTGCCAAGCAGGCCTGCTTGCCAACAGGTTACAGCCTGCTTGCCAAGCAGGTTACAGCCTGCTTGCCAAGCAGGTTACAGCCTGCTTGCCAAGCAGGTTACAGCCTGCTTGCCAAGCAGGTTACAGCCTGCTTGCCAAGCAGGTTACAGCCTGCTTGCCAAGCAGGTTACAGCCTGCTTGCCAAGCAGGTTACAGCCTGCTTGCCAAGCAGGTTACAGCCTGCTTGCCAAGCAGGTTACAGCCTGCTTGCCAAGCAGGTTACAGCCTGCTTGCCAAGCAGGTTACAGCCTGCTTGCCAAGCAGGTTACAGCCTGCTTGCCAAGCAGGTTACAGCCTGCTTGACAAGCAGGTTACAGCCTGCTTGCCAAGCAGGTTACAGCCTGCTTGCCAAGCAGGTTACAGCCTGCTTGCCAAGCAGGTTACAGCCTGCTTGCCAAGCAGGTTACAGCCTGCTTGCCAAGCAGGTTACAGCCTGCTTGCCAAGCAGGTTACAGCCTGCTTGCCAAGCAGGTTACAGCCTGCTTGCCAAGCAGGTTACAGCCTGCTTGCCAAGCAGGTTGGAACCTGCTTTTCATGAAGGTTAAAGCCTTCTTGGAAAGCTGCCTCATACCTGCACACATTGGCAGGTGCCTGCCAGAAGGCTCTGGGTACCTTCCAGCAAACCACAAGAGAATATTTTGGCAGTTACCCGGCACTTTTTTCTCATATTTTTGGACACCTAGACCTACACACCAATATGCCAGTGGATAACCACACAGCTGAGGTGGGTACCTGCCAGCAGATACCAGGTACCCACTGTGGGGCTTGTGGGGCCATCTCTACACACCAAGAGGCTCCATTGGTGAGCAGGTCTTGCTCACCAAGAGGCTCATTTAATCTTGGTAAGCAGGTGTACATCCATATCTTGATTTTGGAGGTGTGGCCAGCTGGCTTAAATGGGGGACAAGCCAAGCTGAAGCCTGACCTCACTTTGCTTAAGCACTGGCCAAGCAAGAATTAACCAGCACCACAAAAAAAGTTGTGCCACTTGCTGACAAGGGACATCAAGAAGCTTTGCTGTAGCTATGTTGATAAAGCAAACAACATGCAACTCATCACAACCTGCTCACCAAGCACGTTGTGAACCTATTGGACAGAAGGTCTCTCCCAGCTCCCGGGTCAGGCTGTGACCCCCCCCCCCCCTTGGAGCAGGCTGCAACCCTCCTGGTGAGTTGGTTCCCCTTCACAAAGGAAGAATTGACAAGAGCTAGGGAGAAGCTAAACCCAAAGCTCTCTTGATGTCTCTTGTCAGCAAGAAACACATCACCAACCAAGGTGCAGTGGACATGCAAACTTAAGCAGTAGACAGGCTGTCAGGCCTGCTTAAGTAATTTTGGTTCTGGCTTGAATGCCGGAAAGACAAACCTAGCACACCATAATAATCACAAAGAGGTGAAAATTTCTGGACCCTACAGGCCTGACACATCCACAAGGATAATTGAACAGAATGGACTCATTTCAACCTACATATAATTAAATTTCTATATGTGCACATTGTATTATTGAGAAGTCAGTTTTCCAAAAAAGCAGACTACTTCTATCTTCTACTATTTCTATCTCCTACTACTTCTATCTCTTTGTAACTATTCCAATCTGGTTAGGCTAAGGCCAGAGGGGCTTGTGAAGAACAGTTTTCCCAATGGACAAACAAAAACAAAAAAAAACAACCTTTCACACTGCCAGTTCAAAGCCAAGTAGGTCAGTTATTCAAGATTGAATCTTCATCAATTGCAATTCTATAACTTATAATTCTATGTCTGGACATAGTGAGGAATTTCAGAAGCTAAAATTTCATCAACAATCTGGGGTCAAGTCAGATTTTCAACCATCACAGTCAAGACTTACTTTACAACACATCAGCTCAACTACCATAATGTATTCACTCAACTCATGTTCCCCAGTCTTTCAAATTTATCAGCCCACCTTAATTGTAGTTGCAATCTCAATCCTCCTTCTGTTCCTGGTCAGTTTTTAGTTTTCCATGTGATGCCACAACTTTCAACTAACCATGTATTTTTTATTTTGATTGATCTCCTATAGACTTGGCCTTCCTTTTGGGCCTTTGCATTGCTTATTTTCATAGTGGCTTGGGTTGGTAGAACATTGACCACAGTCTACTCAGGTTTGTCTTCCTGAGTTATTCATTCTTAACTAAAAAGAAAAAATGATGGAGTTATTGATCAGTTTCATATCTTGCTTTTCTTCCTAGAAAGTATTCTCATCATGAGTCCTCTTGGTATTCAATTAAACTCTACAAGCCTTATTCGAACCACTTACCATTTTGTGGCACGTGAACATATCAAGCAGGCGGTAATTCATGAGGCCATTGTGGGATGGGATGTGAGCTTCTATCTTGGGCTAGTGGTCCAACCAGATGGAGATCAAATGTATATTCATCAAGTATTCAATGTCAGATCTCTTTCCTTGTCTTCAATACCCAAAAACAGGCACATCTTGATATCCTGACTCACATTCATTGCTTACACGCCTGACTTTATAGAATCTTCAACCTGAGTTGGATAACCTGGTGATTGTTTGGAAAGGAATCAGGGAGCTCTTGTTTCAGAATGGGACTTGTAAAAACCACATTGATGTTCCTCTAGAATGATTCTCAATTTTCACTCATTACTATAACATCTTATGCAATTTATCACCTTCAGCAAGCTCCAAAAAATAAAATCACAAGCTTGGTTTTCTCAATTTTTTTAGTATAATATGCATTCTTAGCTTTTTTGCCCCAATTTACCCTTTCAAAGGCAACAATATGACATTATAAGATGACTGCAATAAATTACAGTGGAACATGACATAGACCTGCAGGGGATTTTTAGCTGTCTGGATTACTGTAGCTCAGTAATTTTTCAAAAAAATTTTCAGGACAAGGATTTTCTGGATTTTTGCTTATTTTGGTGGTGGAGATACTACAAATGAATCAGCAGAAAACTGTCTGGAAATCAAACCCTGAATGTCCAGATGTTGATTTCATTTGTCCTTTTTTTTGAACAAATCTGTCCTGATTTTTCCTCATCTGTCTGGTGGTTGAATAATTATGTCCTCTTTTAAAATTAGTCATTTTCTCTTGTTGAAAAAAAAAGGTCTGCTTATTGTATAAAATTGTCATCCTCTTGAATTGAAACTTTCCCTATTTAAAGTCCTCTGGACATTGCTTTCTTGTGTCTCAAATTCCTTTGTGGATTTCTTGCATGGCTTATGCATGAGATTTGAGATTGTTTTGTAGCTTTTCAGCCTCTTCATTGTGCCTGTTTGTCTCATTGGAAACACCAGCGGCATTGGGAATCAAAGGATTTGCCCTGTCCTCCGGATAGTCAGCAGAATCTCCTTCAAGACTTGGATCAATCATGGTTCAACTTTTTCTTTTCAAATTCAAAACAATTATGAGTCCTTATGGATGGTAGTATGAATGATTGATCAATTCATTTGGAAGAAACAAAGATGTGTAGTGTACTTGCTTGACCAAGTTGAGACCAAAAAAAGTTTGAGTTGTCCGTTGACCACTCTGCACGGACAGGCCTGCATCAACAGCTTACCCTTTCTAGTAAAAAAAATACTTGCAATTTCAACCTATGCTGTCCAGGGGTCAACTCCACTCATCCAGTTGTTGACTCAAATTGCCACCTGGACATCTGCAAGTCAACAACCGGACATCTTTCTGGTGATTAGTACTCCTGTTAGCAACATCCAAACTACTACAGTTGCGCGCGGCATTGCGCTGTACGGAGGTTTTGGTGAGGTCCCAAATGTTGGCTCAAGAAAATGCAAAAAACCCAAAAATTTTATGGCCTTTGAGGGGCTGAGACATCATTTAAATGTTTTCTAAGCCCATATGGAAGCATTTAGCATTCTGTTTGAGGCTTTGGTATTTATTTAGGGCAATATATTGACCTAATTTTATGTACTCAAGCCTTGATTTAGGCTCCGGGTCCCAATAGTCAAGTGTAAAAATAAAAAAATAAAAAAATGGCTGGACCAAACAGGTTGCCCCTCATATTTTTAGAATCTACAGACTCTCAAAGCTCTAAAAATGTGGTCAGCTTGAGTGCTGGACCCCCGATGACAACGGGGTTTTCCCCCGCGGACCCAGAACAAGTTTTGCAGACGGCTCCGTACAGCGGAATGCCGCGCGCAACTGTGCATGCACTAGGCTGGCACAAAAATGTACCAACCCGGTATATGTTTGGTATATTTTAGTTTTCTCCCTTTTTTTTTTCCAAGTTGTAATCTTTTTTTCATTACCATCAATGAAATAAAAGCTGAAATTACAATTACACATAGTTTCTAAGTGAACATGGATTGTGAGGTGAAGGTAAGTTTTTTTTATACTTTTTTTGTAGTATCTAGGATCGGGGGGAGGAAAACCAAGAAATGAAAATATATATCAGATCTTGTACCATCACATTCTACAAATTATACTTGCACTAGCTCACCCACCAGTATACTGGTCACTACTCTATCACTATGAATTCAACATTGAGGTTTTATTAACAAACATCACTTAACAAAGCTACACAATATCACAAACAACCTACAAAATCAGAAATCATCACTCAACTTATCAAAATCCGCAGGTGTTGTGAACCAACCAATCCTGTCACAATAAATAATATGCCAAGAAATCTTGGTGGTCTTGTTTTTCTGGTAGTATAGAAGGGCAGAGTTTTGCACCTCCATTTTCCCCTTCTTCATTCAGCAAAAGGTTTAACAACACTATTGAGTCTTACAAGGCAGTCCTCAACGTGATTGGATCCTGCAAATCAAATCAAAGACATAACCAACCAATATAAGTGTTATAAGAAGAAACTCAAACAGAGGAACATTACTTGTCAAGAACAGGAACGCTACAATCAAATCGACCATACCAAGTATTAACAAAAAACACATCAGAACTACATCAATTTTGAAGATCAACTAAGAAGAAAACTTGTCAGCACAACTAATCTATGGAAACCAACTATGTCACTCCAGTCTAGTAAAATCTGAAAGAAGTATCTCAATGGAGGCGGCCAGTTAGTACTAGTCGAAGGGCAAAACAACCTCAGGAGGCTGGATAACTGCAAATTGTTGGAAGAGAACTTTGGAATCGTTTGAGGAAACAGGCGTTTATTAGCTAGTCAAAAGGCAAAACAACCTCAGGAGGCTGGATTATTTGTTACCTGATTGAAGAACACTCCCAGAATCAACTAGTTAGAAGAATCAAGAAAGAAGAAAACCCCCAACTTGCCCTGGAAAAGAGTCCAGAGACCCAATAAGAATAAATTAAAATTGAAGCTAAGTAGTTTCAATACCCAAAAATTAGTTTAACTGACAAACAAAACTTTGAAGAAAATTAACAGAATGGAACAAGGACTACCGCTGTTTAGTAACATACCCGGAGATTTGGAAGGAGGAGGTTTTAGCACTTTCAACACCCCGTCAAGGACTAGACAACTGGTGTCGGGATCTACTATTAATATGAATAAGGAACCAACTACGCCATTAACACCGCCTAAGACGGATAAAGGAAAGCGGAACAATCAATACCATACCACCATTGAAGACTTACATGAGGACGACGATGAAGAGAAGCAGCAGCAGCAGCAACATCAAAATCAAGCCCAGTACGACACAGAGCAGAACTTACTTCTGAAAGAACCAATACAATATCCAAATGAGGAAACTCCCCAACCTCAGTATCACCAACAACGTTTCCAGAGTACTCCGTATCCACCACGATTTCAGCATCCAGGTATACAACAAGGATACAGACTTAGGATGGGCAATAACTTGTTGGCGGATGTTCCTAGGAAGAGTATGAAGCTAATCAAGAACCCAACATTAATGTTTGACGGCAATAACTTCACGGCTTTTTTGAGAAGATATGAGCAAGAAGAAAGGGTGTTCAAACTAGACGAATACGCTATGGTCATGCAGATTGGGTGATTTGTGAAAACCAAAGAACTAAAGCAAGAACTAGAAGCCATGGATGGATATGATGACGCCAACTGGGAAATATTACGACCTGCCCTGATGGAAATTTGGGGAGAGAGGGACAACACAATTCTCCATACCCAACAGGACCTAATTGATCTCAGCAACAAAATATCAAAGAAAGGCGGATTAGCAACTGTCCAAGAATATAAAACATATCTAGGAAAATTTTCTGTCAGCCTTCAATACCTTATTAAGAACAAACAACTACAAGCAAAGGAAGATGCCTCTTATCAGTTCCTATTGGCATTTTCTCCAACAAGCCAAAAGAATATCAAACGAGCATTAGTCACCCAAAAACAGTTACCAAAGGGGCCAGACGGAAGTAGCAAACCCCCCAAGTGGGAACACGTACTTCTAGCCGCAGAAGCCAAGATACAAGTCAAAGAACCAGGATTCTCTAACATCAGCGGGTTTGTGGAAGCAAATCAAGTGATGCAGAAGGCTCTAGACGTTCAGAAAGGTGATAGCAAACGATGTGAAAAGATGCTAGAAGAAATAGCAAATCAAGCGGCATTGCAGAAGACAATAGTTGACATGGAGAAAGAAATAGCTAGCCTCAAGAACCAGAG
Source organism: Puccinia coronata f. sp. avenae (assembly GCA_002873125.1). Classification (NCBI taxonomy): domain Eukaryota; kingdom Fungi; phylum Basidiomycota; class Pucciniomycetes; order Pucciniales; family Pucciniaceae; genus Puccinia; species Puccinia coronata. The sequence goes on along the minus strand of PGCI01000229.1, from coordinate 49,559 downwards.
AGCCAGCAACACACCATTAAACTACCCACAACAGGCAGGAAACACAAACAACAAATTCTCCAGAGGCAATCCAAAACCTGCGGAAAAACTCTATGAGCCGCAAATGTGTTACTACTGTCACAAAGAAGGACATCCCACTTTCAAATGTCCAGAAGAACTTAAAGACAAACAACAAGGATTAGTTAGACAAAACAGGAACAACTGGTTTTTGCCAAATGGACAACAAATACCCTGGAACCCAAATAGGCCAATTCAACACGTGGTAGCTACCAAATCTGCAAAGGTCCCACCAAAAGCAACAGTCACTTTGGCATTCCAGACAGATCACCCATCAGTATTCCAAACTCCACATGAGGATCAAGAGGTCCCAGACATGACTTCAGCTCTAAATTGAATTGATTGGAGTCCACCTACACTAGGGGCGGCCAATTTTGAGCGGGTACAAATGGAAGCTCACCGGAAATTACTCAAGACCCAAGAAGTCTCCGTACGATATTGGGACAGAAAGATGGCAGCAAGATTGCATGAACCATTGGACCCAGGAGATTTAGTTTTAGTCTACAACAAAAGCTTGGAAGATCAGTGGGGGAAGCTCTTTGCCAACAGATAGAATGGACTGTTCAAGGTGAAGGAACAACTACCCAAGAGATCCTACTTGCTGGAAGAACTGGACGGGACGGAGCTGAAGAGGACTTATGCAGCATCACACATCAAGAGGTTTTTTCCACATGGATGTAATCTAGAAGACATACAACAAGAAGAGCTGGATCCAGACGGGGAAGGCCTATCAGCACAAGAAGAACAATCAGAAGAAGATGAAGAAGAAACCATGGATCAATGAGAATAGGACACACTCCTGGATAAGAGAATAAACTGTTCAAATATAACAAAAAGCTTACAATTCATAATTTCAAATTATCTCTCTCAATCAATCAAAATCAGTTAAGAACTAAAAAACAGGGAAAAATCAGAAAAGACACTAAAAAACATACTCCTTCAAGAATTTAAAAGTTGGGGGAGGAGGCCTCTGTTTTTTTTCTGTATTAGGGATAACAAAATATGTACTAACAGGATTTCTACTCACACTCATACTCAGGATACTACAACTAGAAGATCAGCTCATACATTTCAGCTTTTCAACTCAGAATTTTTCTATTTTTTTCTCTCACTTTTTTCTTTTCTTCTTCTCTCAAATTTATTTCTCACTTTCTCTCTTTTTCCCTCACGCTCAGTCTTTTTTCCAAAAGTCTAACTCAAAGATTACTCACAGACTCATTCACTCTCAGGAAGATTGGGGACAATCTTAAAAGTTGGGGGAGGGGTGTAGATAAGATTAGCATAGGCAAGACGCAGACATAGGGAAACAGACAAGAGAAATAAAAAGATAAAAGAAAAGATACTACTAAGCTAGCTTATCTACTATACAGGATTTTTTTAGGATTTAGAAGAGTTGAATTTTTTTTTCAATGGTTTTGTAGTTTTAACAATTGATTTTTTTGGCTTTACTGGATTTTTACCCCTATACGCGGACCTAAGAACATCAACATGGATCAGTATTGGGTCGCGAGCACTTGAGAACGGATGAGAGCAAAGGGGAGACTTACTGTGCTAAGCATTCAACAAACCGCGGCAATGTAAGGACAGACAAGCTGGAGACAAAAAGAATAAGCCTTGGTAAGGAAGGTCCAGGACAACAAAGGGTCAGAAACCAAGATAAGTAGACAAAACAGCCTAGAGGAAAGCCAAACAATGTCGATCAGTAAAAAAAATCAATCAAAAATAAAGAGAAAGGAAATAAAAAACTTACCTAGAGGTCCACGCGATTGAATGAGTGGTATCAACGGGCCATGAAACGGAAGAAATCAAAGCGCATGGCGCGCACGGCTGGAGTGGAAGGAGGTACCTGGTTGCAGAGTCGGACGTAATAGCTGGTGATGCTTTGGTAAAAGCCTGTGAAGTGATGCGGCCCAAAGGCGTATCAATCAAAGCGCCCAGGTTTGTGCTGGCACTCAAGAAGGTCTTCAATCTGTTGATTGTTCAACCAATGAAAGACGGCAGGATCAAAGAAGCCGCGAGGCTTGGGGGTTGGCACGGGAGAGAAATCCGTGAAGGGATAAGTCTCCACGGCCGGATAAGGAGCAGGGATTGGAGGCAGGTTGAACTCAGGCGCTGGATCCAAACCAAAGGAAGCGTCCATACCAAACGGAGCACCGGAGTCGGGAGAATTGGGATGAGGAGGCGCAAGATAATGAAACTCAGGGGCAGGAGCCCAGCCATTGCCAATCATGGCTCAATGGACCAAGAAAGGACCCGGATTGCCGGAAAACTGGCCGTCTCCGTTTGGTAAAGGATGGGCGGGACTACCAGGTTGATAAATGGGCAAGGCAAGCTGATTGACAAAGGGATTTTTGTCGTCAGAAGAGAAAAAAGGGGAATCTAAGTTTGGAGGACGAGGAGTTTTGGGACAATAGACCCGGGAATCCAAGCTGGGACGAGGAGTTTCAGGACGGAACATTGGGGAGCCCAGGCCAGGCCGCGCTGGGATATTAATGAAGGCGGGTAACTTGGTTGGCGGCGCAACTGGAGCCGGATTGTTGATGACAATTGGCTGACCATGACTGCCAGCAAACAATAGCTGCTCAACAACGGCAGGATTAGCTAAGGTACGGCGGCGGCGAGATCTCAAGGGGTAAGGAGAGGTCAAGCAAGGATTGGCAGAAGCAGAAGCACGACGGGAAGTGGAGGTAGTACAAGGCATGGTGGTAGGGAAGAAGGCACTACTAAGCTGGAAGTGATGGCGCTGATGGAAGCTAGTGAGCTACTGGAGGAAGCTGATGAGGAGGGAAAGGACAACAAAGCCGGCCGGTTTTATAGGCGTGAAGCCAGTAGAAGGGACCACTTTCCATTTACCAGGGTACCCAGGGTAGCCAGAGGAAGGATTGAACCACAAGCTGACAGTTCTGCATGGTGCAGCACTGCTAGCCAGAGGATCGACCGAATTGAGGCATCCCCGCATCTCAAAATCAGACGCAACCTGGTGCTAACAAACCAACAAGTCATCAGTTTACCACTATCGTTTGAGGACTAAGTAGAGAGATGGAAGAAAAAGGATAAATGAAGGAAGGACTCACCATATGCGTATGGTGATGCGTGGTGGATCCAATCGAACCTGTTGGAAGACAAGTTTTGTAAGAGCACCCACGGCTTGGGTGCAGGGTACACATACCCAGAGCAACCTCCAAGCCGGACTTGGACACGCAAGCGGGGGACGCACTGCAGTAGGAGTCTACCCAAGTCTACCCAAAAACACCCGGACCAAGCAAGGCCCGGCCAGCAAGAAAGCCCAGGGCCCGCCCAAATCTAAGGACTTGCAGCCCAACTAAACTTTGGTCTGCAGCGCAACTGCGGCCAGCGCAGGGGGACATAGACACAGACCAGCAGGATGACCACACGACGTTGACAGCTGCGCACAACTGCGGACTACGCGCAGCACCCCAAAACCCCTGAAAATCAAAAAAAAAAAAAAACACTAAAAAATCAGAAAAAAAATAAAGTTTAAAAGGTTAAAAATCACAAAAATAGCTAGTCAACTTCAAGATGTATCAGTATCAGTTTCATGGACATTCTCAATCACTCTGTATTACTAGAATCACGACACAACCAAACTTAGGAGGGGTTGTCTGGGGACAGACAATAAAGTTAGGGGGAGGATGTGGTAGTCTAAATATGTTGCAAATTTTCAGTTTTTCTTATCTCATGCATATTTCTATTTTTCTTATATTTCTCTATTTCTTTTTTCCTACTTCTCACTTTTTCTCATCCATCCACTCACAAATCAGCTGATATTATTCCAGATTCAGAATCTACAGCTCAAATTACCCCTAGGAACACTCTCCAACACCATTATCACTCATGAGGATCAGAAGTTACGGATACGTCAACCTACACACTTGCTACATATATGAAATTACACAACTCTCAAATCTCAATATATGACTTCAAAAACATACTCTATGGAGAAAATCATTCCAGGAAACTACACATGGAATTCTCATTACATGTACAGATTAGGAGGTATAGCCACTACAAGTTCCAACACCTGGTTCTGCATCAGTTACACAACCCCACCAGTAACCCATAACCCATACCCAGTACAGCCTGGTCACATTCAGACTACACTAGTGGATTTTCCGACTACACAGCCGCATGACACCACTACACAGCCGCATGACACCACTACACAGCCGCATGACACCACTACACAGCCGCATGACACCACTCTGCACAGCCTGGTCACATGGAAAGGCACATGATGGGTCACATGGTTCTTTTTTTTCCATATTGTTCTTTTTTTCACCAATACAGGTCACCTGAGTGCACAGCCTCATCACATGTATGCAAATACAGGTCACATGTATGCACAGCCACAGTCACATGTATGCACAGCCACATCAACTGACTGCACTTCCCCCACTGTCACCACCAGCAATAATGCCTCAGTTGTACTTCCCTTGAAGCTAGAATCCCTCATATTTGTCTATATAAGAGGCTCTCCTCCAGTTGTTTTTCCCTTCCTCATCAGATCTTGTACTCACATAATTACAAGGAATACTAGCACTAGCTCACCAACTAGTATACTGGTCACTCCTCATTTATTACTGCCAATTCAATATTTGAGGTTTTATCAACACCAACATCAACAACTCATAGTTATCAATCATCAACAACAATCATAAATCACCACTCAACTTATCATAATCCGCAGGCGTCTTGAACCGACCAATCCTGTCACAATAAATAAACTGCCAAGCGAGCTTGGTGGTCTTGTTTTTCTGATAGTATAGAAGGGCAGAGTTTTGCATCTCCATTTTTCCCCTTCTCCATTCAGCAAAAGGTTTAACAACACTTTTGAGTTGTACAGCGCAAGTACTGTGCGGGTTGAAAGCATCCCCAGGAGTCTCAGCAGCTCGCTGATGACTTCCATGGCCGACAGTGTTTGGTTCCGAGAGCCGCTATACACAAGAGCTGGGACCATCCCTTTCCTGATGGGAATAACTTGATCAAGTCCAGGAAGGAACATAGAGAGTAGTCCATTGGAGCTCGGATGATTTGAATCTCGGGCTGAGCAAGCTCTCCGCGGAGTATATTGATCTCAGAGCCGTCATGTCTGAGACTCTATTTGATTGCCTCAACCGCAACTGGCCAACATGTTGCTGAAAGGAGAAGTATGGGTTTGTTGTTTTGAGATATGAGATGACTGCCTAGATTTCCGTAAGATGGTCAAAAAATCCCTGCATCCTTGAGACGGCCATAAATTTTGGCCAAATGCTTGCCTGGTCCACTTTTGACAAGGCCCCATATATAAATCATATGGGCCTCATCAATAACCACCAGGGATAGTCAATTCTGGAACAAACATCTGAAATAGACTTCTTCCCAAAGCTTGTTATTGAGGAAAATTTCTGGGCTCAAGTAGACAAATTGGTATTTTCTGTCGGCTATTGCTTCTGCCGTGGTTTGATTGAAGTTCAACTTATTCAAGTTGATTGCCGTGAATCCAGCTGAGATCTTCTCTTCCACTTGGTTGTTGCCAAGGTTGTTGAGTGGGTTCAAAGTTAAAACCACTGATTTGTTTCAACAAGGGATCATCATGGAGTAGATTTTGAATATTCAAGATTTGCCAAAACCAGTCCCTGCAAGTAGAAAGGTGTTACGGCCGTTGACCAAGTTGAGCACAGTGTTGACCTGTAAACTCTTTGCTGGCTGCCTATAGAACAATTTGGCAACCTTGGCAATATAAGACTTCATGTCAGTGTTGGATTTGTTCATGATCTTCTGGTAGATGTCAACGCCAAATGCTGTCCTGATCCTTGTGGGTGTTGGCAGGGTGGTCTTCGGGGCGTGTATCATCTTTTGTGTATTGGAGAGAGGCAAATGAAAGATGTGTACGCTGGGTAGGATACTCAATGCGTTCACTGTTCAACAACTGCTTGGTGCACTGCTTTGCACCTTATCCTTGTCTTAATAACAATCATCATGTTGTATGTTTTATCAATTTGTACAGACCTACAGAGAGCCCTGTAGTGGAGGCATGGGGAAGACACATTCACTCATACATATTTGCCCAAGTGCATATTCTGCGAAGTGGGATTGTGGAAATCCTAAAGGTCATTTTAAAATCCTCTGGATAGAGAGTAATATTTTGTGGATTGAAATTGAGAGGAGGCCAAATTGAAGCTAAGATGCCTGGCTATTTTGACTATACAGTCAAGGCCTGCCAGACATGTAGTCTTGTCTATGTATATGATTGATTCCAAAATGGCTTGAAATTGCCAAATTTTGGGGAAGCGCCCACGCAGGAATCTTGACATAACTCATAATTAAGCCTCTCCTACGGAGAGCCCTCTGGGCGGGTCCCCCGGACCCTCCGTTTGAGAGGCTTAGTTAGGCTAGAAACAGCCCCTACAGGCGTCTCGCTCACTCAACTCAACTAAAAAGAGCTTAAAATAAAGCTTGCAGCACTTGCACAGCACACATGAGCGTTTTTTGCCTCACTTAAAAAGGCTTATCGCAAAACCGTATCATGGACCCCCCTATTGGCTGGGTGGATGAGCCTGTTGACGAGTTGAGATGGGAACTCATGTCAGGTGAACTTGGGGGGATTTGCGCGGAGATTTTGACTCTGGTTTGGCGAACTCAGCAAAATTTAATCCCCCGCGAAAAAGCCATTTAAAGGGCTTCCTGTGCACACAGGGGGTACTTCATACCAGTGGTTTAGTCGGTCCACACAGGTGGCATCCCCTATCATTCTCAAATTAAACATGTCCTACCTGGTCAGGTTGGGATGGATAAGCCTGTCTTACCGTCGTTTTGTTAGGGTCATGGCGCGTCGGCTGCAAGAATCCTTGAGTGACGCACCGGTAGATTATAGGAATTTAGTTGAACCTTGAGCTTATACATTTACCCATCTAATCCTCGAAATGGATCACACAGGTAAAGAGTTGATAAGAGCACAGAAATACCGTCAAGATACACACGCAGCACGCTATCTGTTCAACACACCATTGAGTAAGGTTCAAGTCACAGTGCCCGGTGAAGTCCGACAAACTAGTTTTGGGTTGTAGGCGATGAAGACCCTTCCTTGAAACCCTGCAGAAGCTCAATAAGGGTATAATGTGAGGTCATGTTTTTAGAACTGTACACTTCGCGCAGCTTGTATTCACGATATCTGTCTTGAAAAATGCCGTTGCTGAAAGTGTGATCTGGCCCTTAAGAAGCAGCCCAATTAGTCCCTCATCCTGATATTCAACCACCCACAGTACACCATGTGTTATCAGCGATGTGTGCCTTGGCGAGCCTGGTTATTTTTTATTTTTTCCATCTATCAAAGTCGATGCGCCCTCATTCCCACCCATATTGACCATTTAGCGACCACCGACGCTTTGGCGACATCTCATCAGATTTGGGATCAAGTTGCTGCCGTCCAACCAGTTCCAATCTACGTTGTCCAAGCCGGCCCACCAAATGTGCCTTGGGCGTCTGCTAGCCTAATCAATCAAAACATACCTTGGGCGCATTCTGGCCCACTCAACCAAGGTATATTTCCAAATGCGTATTTGACTCCTTTCGCCCAGTTGCTGCCTCCCCCTGCTGCCTCCATACCGCTGTATCACATGCCGCAACCAACTATTGCTTACAACCCCCACATTGAGGCGCTGGAATATTCAGTACCGCCCCTGCGCATCTCGTGATAACGGGAGACCCTCATAATCATGTGATCCAGAGTAGTATATCCGGCCGTGTGGCGTCATGGCTAGAAATTTCCAAGTCAAACATGGCAGCACATCAGCCTCATCTAGCGGTGACTGGTAGAAGTTTGAATGCTCATGCACCGGCATTCAACCCGTAAAACAGAGACCTCTAACATCAAGACGGTACCACCACATCTCAGTCCTACCATGCCCGGAACCACTCTGGATAGCCAGACATTGAAATCAGGGCATGAAAGCAACGCAGAAACACCTACCCTGGAGCTGACCGCTGTGGAACTACTCTAGGTGGTAGAATAGAGCTTGAGAGGGATGAGTGCTTGAAGGGCTGCCTCTCGTAATAGCTGGGAGAGTTTGTTGAACAAGAATAAGAGTATGGACTCTTAAAGAATAGTGTGGCTTGGTGAAGATGCTTAGATATGCCTAAGATGATGGTTGATATGCTGATCTTCCAGGGAGGCTGATAGTAAGACTGTGTCTTAGGTGGCAAGTAAATAACTCCTCTAGCAGAGCCAGGTGATATACCCAGGGAGGCTGATAGTAAGAATTAATGATATTACTTGAGTGAGTAGTGACCAGGGGTGAGTACTGATGTATACAATCTGATGGTGAGAGGAATGAGGAGGGAGGAAACAGGCTCTTTATATATCTTTTGGGAGGGAAATGGAGGAATGGCCAAAATGTGGTTGAGGGAATGAGAAGATGAGAGTATAAACCAACTAGAGGAGGCAAAAATGGCTGACTTGTGGTTCATGGAAGGAAATGGAACAATGGAATGACTAGAAGATGAGTAAAAATGGCTGAGTTGTGGTTGGTGGAATATGATGACATCATAGAATTAATATAATAGTGGAAAATACTAGAGGAAAGGGGCTGAACTATGATTGATGGAATACAATGGAACATGTGGAAAATTATAGAGGAAAAGAGGGCTTAAATGAAGAGAAAAAATTCAAAGGGGGCTAGCGGAAATATTGGTTGAAATGTGGTTGGGTTGTTGTGTGTGACAGGTGTGTGATTGTGTTGTGTAGTGCTGGATCCTGGTTTGGGGCCTGAGTACTTGATGTATTCCTGTAACCCCCTTGAGCTTTGGCCACCTGTACCTTTTTCCACACAATAAACCCCTCAAAACTTTTATTTAATCAGGGTTGGCTTACCACATCCACCCCCAAATTGGATGATGTCCCCATCATCTGGACTAAGAAAAGAAGCCAACCCTGTATCTGTGTGAATGTTTTTTTTTTTTTTGTTTTTGTTTTTTTTTTTTTTTGTTTTTTTTTTTTTTTTTGAAGTGAGAGAAGAAAATATTAAATCATTTTTTTTTTTTGCATGCTGAGGGGCCAGTGGCCATCCTGAGAGAGAGGTGTGTCTGAGAGAAGTATTCCTGGGGTCTGATTTGAGGGAATGCTGGCAGAGAACCACCCCCAAATTTCATGTTTGTGAATGGTTTTTGCTGTCTGGTGACTTTTGATTTTCTTGAGCAAGGCCTTAAAGTATATAAATTCCAAAATTCTATCTTGTCTTGGCTAGTCTTGTATTTCTTTTTATTTATTATTTTATTATTTTTATTTTTATTATTATTTTTTGTTTTTGAATGTGTATATATTTTTTTTTTTTTGATTTTCCTTGCGCGCATTGATGTATGTGGTTCATACCGCTGGGGTGGTAGAACTTGTTTCCAGCTCTGATTTTGACGCGGTGCGTCCAATAGCCATGTGTAACCCCAGCGGTATGAACCACACAGTTACAGACTATAGGCGTGCAAGGCAATAGCGGCCAACCCGGGGTTTTGTTTTTCTTGTCTTTGATTAGATGGCCATGGACACCGCCTGCATCCCCAACAAGGGTGCGCGTTGCCGATTGCTTGCGCTGATGTTCTTGTTTATTATCTTTATTCTTATTTTTCTTGGCTCGATCCAGCAACGCGAGTAGTGATGTGGCAGCGTCGACTGCTTAGAGACGGGTTTCGTGTATTTAACAAGGGCTCCTGGGAGGCCTTGTCCTGTCTTAGCCATGCCTTTTCCCCCTTTCCACCCGTACACACGCCGATCCATGTCTAACGGCGACGTAGCATACTCTAATTGTTTCTTCTATCTTTGTGTCCCTCCGCGCCAGGTTTCTCCGCCTGTGCCCAGCCATGATTGCACTATATTTAATCGTGTTGGGCAGGGTTCCGCCGACCAACCCATCGAAATCTACGATGGCAGTAGTGATGAGGTGCCAACGACCGTCCTTATTGACCCTAGCTTGCGTGATTCTCCCGTTAATCCTAGCTCCGGAACCACAGCTCCCACCAACTCTGCGGCTCTCTTTTTTGATCAAGTTGCCCCGCCCGGCCTCGTTCCTACCCAGCCTGCCGCGCCCGTTGAGACCAACATTCCGGTTCCCAATCTAAGCACCTCAACAGCTCCTCCAGCCTACGCCGCCGCACCTGTGCCGCGTCCCTTCCCGGCACCCGTTTTTCCAACTCCCAACCAATTACCCATCATCCCACCGGTGTCCGACCTTGCGCTCCAATCCTATATCCGTTACGCAACTGGCCGTCCCCAAGTAGAAGACGGGCACTTGCGCGCTTTTAGATCGCCATCGCCAATCCTGGTCTCAGACGTTCCTGAGCGCCGTGACCCTCCAAGTTAGTTGTTTTATTTTTTTCTTTTTAAAGAAAATTCCTATTGATTATTGTTTATCTTGTCAGGCTCCTAAGACTGATTTAGAACTTTCTCCTCCTTATTCTTGATTTAACAGTTGAAAACGGCAATAGCCAGGATTCTGGCATGGTTATTTTCAAATCCACCGTGGTAGAGACCAGATTATATGTAAAAAAGCTTTATTAGAATATTTTAGCACCTTAAGCTCTTTTCCTCTTTCTTCTACTGGGGCCTGTAAGGAGTACAGAGCCTTGGCTGGAAAGCAGGTGTATGCCCAGATTATGAATATATTTGATGGGTGCTTGGCCACTGCTGAAGAAGTGGAATTCACCAGAGTGTAAGTCTCATCTTTTTTTTTTTTTTTTTGTATTTTCCTTTTTGGGTTGTATAATTGATTTCTTGATTTTAAACTGATTTTTCTTGTTTTTTGATGTGTTTTTGCATTAGTAGTTTCTCTGAATAATTGAATGGTTTTAAAATCCAAAATAAGACTCTCTTAAAGAGCAATAATGTATGAATTTTTCTGTCTAAAATCCCACTCTAATCTTGAAATGAATCCCCACTCAGTCTGATCTTGAAAAATATGGTTTAACCTGAGAGGCAGCAAACCTCCTCTTGAGTGAGGTTCCATCCAACTCTTGAAGCACATAAGACCCTCCTTTTTCTTGTTCTTGAATCCTATAAGGGTTCCAACGGTTCTCAAACAGCTTACCCCATTGAGAGTCCAAACTTTTATTATAGGCCAAGACCAAACTCCCTGGCACCAATGGTTTTCTGACTGTTTTCTTACTATTTTGAGCTTCCAAGGATTTTTCACGAGACCCCTTCATCTTCCTGTAAGCAGCTTGAATGATTTCTTCTCTTTTTTCTATCTGTAGGGTCCTTGCCACTAATAATTCTTCTGTTGAAGTCACTTCTGACCAGTCTGTCCCTAAATAAGTTTCTAGTTCCAGATCCCCAGGAAGTATAGCTGATTGGCCAAAAACAAGCTCATAAGGACTGTAACCGGTGGTCCTTTTGGTGGAAATTCTGTCTGCAAACAAGACCAAAGGTAAGTAGTGACGCCATTTCTTTCCATCCCTTTCACAGAGTTTGACCAAAGCATCCTTTAGTGGCTGATGGCCCCTTTCTATCATTCCGTTAGCTTCAGGGTAGTAAGGTGTTGTCACTTTCACTTTGGTTCCAGCTTTGGTTAGTGCTTGTTGTAGTTCTTGTCCAAATTCTGGGCCTCCATCCACCACCACGTTCAGGGTAATCCATATTTATATATCCAGTTTTCCAGGAACCAGTCTGCCACTCTTGCTGCCTTAATCTTTTCCATCCCAACTGCCTCCACCCATCCAGAAAGGTCATCCCGTGCCACCACAAGGTATTTCCACTTCCCTGCCTTGATGTGTATTGTGTCCATGCTGACTCTTCCAAAGATTGTTGGAGCTCCAGTTGCTAATTTAATTTCTCCATGCTTTGCTGAACTTCTTTGTTGGCATGGAAGACAGGATTGGACCCATTTTTTAACTATCCTCCTCATATTTGGCCACCAGAATCGTAGTTTGGTTCTTCTGTAAGTTTCATCCATCCCTCTGTGGCCCATTTCTTCATGAAGTGCTTTCAGAATGGCTTTTTGGAGTTCTGGACAAATGACTACTATCTGTGGAAAGGGCTTGCATCTTCTCTTCAGTTTTCCATCAGACATAAAGAAAGTGGCTGATTTATGCTTAATATCTCTCCACATTTTGTCAGAGCATTGTTTAGGTCTGTTGAGTGTTTCCAAGTAGTACTGGAGGCCTTCCCATAGGTTTTGGCCATTCTTATCCACCCCCAAATTTGCAGTGTTGGTCTGTTTGATTCCAAATCCTGGGTGCGGCTGGATCCACTTTTCATCTTCATCCAGGTCTGCAGCTTCTTCTTCTTCTGGGTCAGGGGGTCTCCTGGACAATCCATCAGGCATAGTGAAGGTCTTCCCAGGCACGTGGATCAGTTCAAAGGAAAATAGTTGAATAAATGCTACCCATCTAGTCATTGGAGCATTTGGAAGGCTGGGTGAATTGATCATTTCTATCAGACTCTTGGCATCTACTAATAACTTGAAGTGCTGGCCCCAGAGGTATATTTGAAGCTTTTTGAGAATTCTGGCTACCCCACAAAGTTCCAGCTTGGACTGGGAATATTTGGATTCTGTTGGGGAAAAGACTATGGATTCATACAAGACTGGCCTGTCCTTTCCTTTATCCTCTTGAGTTAATACTGCCCCTGCTGCTATATAGCTTGAATCCACGGCTAACTTGATTTCTCCTGCTCCTTCATTGTAGTCCAGCTTCTTGAGAGTTATATCATATCCAACAATCTTCTTCAGCTTCTCAAATGCCTCTTGACACTTCTGGCTCCATTCCCAGTCTGCATCCTTGTAAGTTAATTTTCTAAGAAGTAAGGCCAGTTCTGATAATCCTGGGATGAACATCAACATAGACACATACTCCTAGGAATCCTCTGACATGTGTTGGGTTCTCTGGTTCTGGCCAGCTTACAACTTTGTTGAGCTGTTTTTTGGCAATTTTCCTTCCTTCTTTGCAGACTACATGTCCTACTAGGTCCAAGGCTGGAACACAGCAGGCAAACTTCTTTCCGGATATGGTGAGTCCTGCTTCTTCAATTCTAAATAGTATTCTTTCCAGGGTGATAGCATATTCCCAAATAAATCTTCTGATTCCTGGGTTTTCTTTCAGGGTTTCTTGATTGTAGTCAGATTCTGGACCTTTAATTCCTCCATCATCTATAAAGATTCCTACGTTATTGGGTATTTCTTCTTGGAGGATCCACATCATCTGGGCTTGGTAAACAGCAACTGAATTAGTGGCCCCTTGAGGTAATCTTGTGAGTTGGAATCTTCCCAAGGGTGTTTCAAAAGTTGTCAGAGGCCTTGATTCCTGGGCTAATTCCCTTTCATCATATCCTCCCATTATATCACCAAGCCCATAGCAGGCCCTTCCAGTGAATGATTCAATGAGTTCTTCAGGATTGGGTGGTAGTCCTGAGTCTTTAATGGTGACCTTGTTTAATTTTTGTAAGTCATGTACCACTCTGAGTTTTCCATCTTGCTTTTTGACACAAAACACAGGGCTGGAGTAGGATGAAAAGGATTGCTCATATAAGCCAGTTTTGATTCTTTCTCTCACCAGCTCTATAAAGTCAGATTTGATAGCCGCGGGAATAGGGATTGGTCTCTGCTGCCATGGTTCATGTTTGATGACTGGGACAATATAGGGTTTTCCGTAAGTGTGTTTGAGAAGTCCTCTTTCCTCAGCGCTGAAGGCCAAACTTCCTTGTCTGAGCTTGATAACATGTTTGAGTAACTTGAGTTCTTCTTTTGATAGCCAACCAGGTGGGCCAAAGTTCACTACTTTGAGCCTTTCTTCAGTTATTTTTGGAGTGGGAATGAATTCAGGAGGGAAAGGAGTTAAGGGAGTTCTATATGGATCTCTTGAAAGGGGAGGTGTACATAAAGGTGGGTTCAGATTTTGAGGCATTGGTTCATTTACTGGTCTAATGTTTTTGGTAGTTGATTTATATTTTGCAGCATTGACCTGCCAGTCCCAAGGTTGATTTTTAGGCACCCTCCATCTCTCTACTTTGGGAAGGTGCCAGAAGCCAAAAAATGACTAGAGGTTGAAGAACTGTTTACTGGAAAGGTGGTTTCCCATTTTTGATTTTTAGGGATTAGAATGGGTACTAAATAAGTTCTGTCCTTGTCCTTGATTGATAGAGATTCTGCCCCTTCTTTTTGGAACTTGATGGTGGCTGAGGCTGAAACTAGAAAAGGCTTCCCTAGTATTGGCTGAACATCCCCAGAAGAAATCCAGAAGTGGACTGGTTTGGTGATGGAACCAACTTTGACTGGTACATTCTCTGCAATCCCTATAATTTCATTCTTGTGGCCTCCTATCCCTTTCAGATTCATCCTCTTTTCTGTTACTATGAGCCCCATTCCACAAGCTAATCCTCTTGATAGAACATTTACCATAGATCCATTATCCAGGAGGGCTTTTAATTGTTTCCCGCTAATGTTGATGTTGATGTATCCAAGAGGGCAGGCATAGTGAGCTGGGTGAGTCTTGCTGTTCTCTTCCTCCTCATCTTCAGAATCTGAGTTGGCTCCTGCTGTATTCACTGATTTACCCATGTCCATTTCAGTAGAGTTTATTGGGATTCTCCTGGGATTGGTCCTCTTCTTGAATACTTCTATAGCTCCATGAGAGATGGCAAAAACTTCCCCATAAGTGAGTTCAATTCTTCCATCCATGAGCATTCTGTTGACCACTTTTTCTTCTGTGTCTGGGAATTCCTTAGCTAGGGGCCTTTCCAACATGGTCTTCTTGGGGGCCTTTTCCTTGGGATTTTTGATGACTTCTTCACTACCCTCAAACTGGACCTTTTTGGATGGATCCTCAGGTGCTGTGTTGGTGGGTTCAGGATAATTCTTTCTGGCAATTTCCATAATTCTTTCAGCTTCATCGTCCACATCCATTACTTGATCATTCTCCTTCCTGACCCTCTTGTAGGGTGAGTTCCTTCCTCCAGACTTCTCTGACTCCTCCTTCTCTTCCCCTTTCCTAGTCCTTTTTGCGGCGTCACTCTCATAGTTGGTGGAGTCCTCAAATTCTAATTCCTCCAGCTTTCCAAATGAGGTCTGTGCTTCAGGAACCTTTTCTTCTTTCTTCAGTTCTGATCCAGGGGGTATTTTGATTATTCCTGGCTGACTAGATTTGGCATAATATTGATCCACCGCAGTTTTAAAGGGTCTACTTCTTTCAAAGGGAACAACACTTCCATCAGGTAGTTTTATTTGTCCTCCTTCCCTCTTGATTAAGCCTTCAATTTCATCATGGTTGGCCAGATTACACCTTCCTGTAGAGTGTCCTTTTAGGTGACAGTAATGACAGAAAAAGGATTCCGGGGGTCTGGTGTTTTGGGCTGGGGTATAGGGAACATGGCTGGATTGATAGAAAGTGGAAGGTTTCTTCTGGCTATTCCAACTGGCCAGGGTCTTGGTGATTTCTTCAATAGCCTTTTCTGGACTAGGAGCTTTGTTTACAGCTGACCTCTGGCTAACATTCTTCTCCTGAACTTCCTTACTGAAGGCTTCCTCTTCCATCTGTAGGATTGAGAGAGTTTTGAGTTCCTTATGGATGTACTTGATGATAACTTGATATGGTGGAAGAAGATATGATCCATCAATGGCCAAGTTCATTTGGTTATCTCTGATTAACTCCTTGTTGACTGATAGGCGAAGTTCCGGAGTGAGACAGTTGAGTACTGAATGCCTAATTTCCTCCACACTAGCCATATGTCTACATCTAACTAGATAGTTGACTATAGTATCCAACTTAGTGCTGAAATCTTGAAACACCTTCAGGGTCTTGATCCCTCCTTCTGTCCTGGCCTTATAGATTAAATTGTCCAGGCTTTCCCTAGTGTACTTCATCAGGGGCATCATCTTTCCCCATCTTTGGACCATCTGGTATTTGAGGAGTTCCCAATCATTATTGATCTTGCCAGTCATGTCTCTGATTTCTTTTAACAGGTTCTGATCTCTGATGAAGGAAGAAATTTGGGTAGCTATATCTTCTGCTTGAGCTCCATCTTGGACCGCGGCATTCTCCAGTTCAGCAATAAAGTCCAAAATATCCATGTTGGTGCCATCAAAGAATAGGTCCTTCTTGGTTGGTTTGATCTTGATAACTCTTCTACCAAAAGGAGTGGGATTGTAGGCTGGAAGTTGGATAACACGATCTAGGAAGTGAGTAGTAGGATTTGGGGGTGGAGGTTGCTGATAAAAGTTCTGATAATCCTGATGAAAGCTCTTCTGTTCAGGTTCTGGGGTATTTGGTGGGTTGGGCTGGTTGAATTCCCTATTACTGAAAGGATGAATTGAAGATGCTGAAGAGTCTGGACTTTTGTTATCTCTGTAGTTTTTAAAGGAAGGGATTTCTAGGTCTGCCATGTTGATTTTTGGCATACCATGGAAGGAGTTTCTTCTGTTGTTGTTGCTTGGTGACATGGTGTATGTTATAAGGTGAGTTGTATAGTTTATTGAGTAAGTTGAAGTAGTGAGTTGGTGACTAAAACCTGTTGATCTTCAGGCCACTGTTGGGACACCACTTGTGGAACTACTCTAGGTGGTAGAATAGAGCTTGAGAGGGATGAGTGCTTGAAGGGCTGCCTCTCGTAATAGCTGGGAGAGTTTGTTGAACAAGAATAAGAGTATGGACTCTTAAAGAATAGTGTGGCTTGGTGAAGATGCTTAGATATGTCTAAGATGATGGTTGATATGCTGATCTTCTAGCAGAGCCAGGTACCCAATTGCACCCAGGGAGGCTGATAGTAAGAATTATTTATTTAATAAGATGAGTGACTAATCTTCTAGCAGAGCCAGGTAACCAATTATACCCAGGGAGGCTGATAGTAAGACTGTGTCTTAGGTGGCAAGTAAATAACTCCTCTAGCAGAGCCAGGTGATATACCCAGGGAGGCTGATAGTAAGAATTAATGATATTACTTGAGTGAGTAGTGACCAGGGGTGAGTACTGATGTATACAATCTGATGGTGAGAGGAATGAGGAGGGAGGAAACAGGCTCTTTATATATCTTTTGGGAGGGAAATGGAGGAATGGCCAAAATGTGGTTGAGGGAATGAGAAGATGAGAGTATAAACCAACTAGAGAAGGCAAAAATGGCTGACTTGTGGTTCATGGAAGGAAATGGAACAATGGAATGACTAGAAGATGAGTAAAAATGGCTGAGTTGTGGTTGGTGGAATATGATGACATCATAGAATTAATATAATAGTGGAAAATACTAGAGGAAAGGGGCTGAACTATGATTGATGGAATACAATGGAACATGTGGAAAATTATAGAGGAAAAGAGGGCTTAAATGAAGAGAAAAAATTCAAAGGGGGCTAGCGGAAATATTGGTTGAAATGTGGTTGGGTTGTTGTGTGTGACAGGTGTGTGATTGTGTTGTGTAGTGCTGGATCCTGGTTTGGGGCCTGAGTACTTGATGTATTCCTGTAAACCCCTTGAGCTTTGGCCACCTGTACCTTTTTCCACACAATAAACCCCTCAAAACTTTTATTTAATCAGGGTTGGCTTACCACACCGCACAAGTTCATCTTCTTCCTAAGTCGCAAAACGGGATAAATGCTTTGGCTCCTACATTCAAGCCTATCAGTGATGCTGGGCCTTCTGGGGTAGATACAACGCACACAGAAGTTGTTCCTTTTGTGAACCAAATCAGTAACGATGTCTTGAGTTCTGAATTGACAAGGTAAGTGTGAATTGATGGCTTCAAATTTAGAAAAGCTTACCATTGGTCTGAGGCTGACTTTTGCTGTTTCTTTCATGCTTTGTAGCAGCAAGAACAAAGATGGCAATAAAGTTATTCATGAGACTGGAATAAGTTCCACTACTCTGGTGCCGATATACAAACAAAATCATAAAACAAAGGGCTTGGCCTCTAACCTAGAGGTGGTAACACAACCTTCTGTGCACGGAACTGATGATCTGGATAGCCAGGTTTTAGAATCAGAGCTTGGAAGAAAGACAAAGGAACACAGCCCAGAGCCGGTAGCAAAAGATTACCATCTTTCTTGGTCGCAAGAAAGTCCAAATGTCCCTGCTTTGGATATCAAGCCTGACGAGAAAACAAAGACTTCTGGCGTAGATGAAGCAACTGGACAAGTCGGTTCTTCTAAGATCCAAATTAGCATGGATAAGTACTCAAATCCTGAATACATGAGGTAAATGTGTTGTACAAATTTTTTGAAAAAAATTATCATGACTTCTTCGATGCTGAATAGCTTGCGGTTACTATAATTTGTCAACTAGTGAGAATACCGATAATTGTAGAATGACGCAAAGGGATGTGGATAATGGAAAGCAGATGAGAGAATCCGGTGACAAAGGTGGTCTTATAAATTCATCATCTAGCTCAGTAAACACTGTTATGAGTAAAGATCAGAAAAATAAAACCCATTCAGCTCTACATAGTGCTCCTGTGATGGACCAAATCCATGCTGATACTGAAGTCCCCAAAGACTCTCTATATCAAATGTCACGCTTCATTAAGACAATTTTGGGATTGCAATCTGAAACACCTGAATTGAACATTGATCAAACAAAAAGCGCATAATTAGTAAGTCTTAATTGTACTTTTACCAGGCACTAAAGGACAACTGGCATGATTGACTGATTCTTGTGTCTCTACGTAATGTAAAAAACATTTATTATGAAAAAGTTTTATTCCAATGCCAGAGTAGTGCAAGTATCCAACAAAAAAAATGAAAATGTCATTGTCGCAGATAAAATTCCCAGCTCACCAGATCAAGCGGAGCAAACCTCTCCACTTCAGACTATGAGAGCTGCTTCAACTTCGAGCCCTAGACTTTTGCATGAGTCTCATTCTGTGACGGCACACGTAGTCAAAAAGAAAAAATCAGGGCCAGAAGGTAGTCTGCTTTCTTCTGCATCCTCCACGTTTTGTAGCGCAGCAAGTCCGGAAAGAATTTTGGCTTTGACTCCGAGCCGCCCAAAGAAAATGGAAAAATATAGGAACTCAAGTAATTTACCGCCGTTGAGAGAACAAAGAAACCCAAAACAATTCAACGGAATACTGGAAGTATCTCATAATTCTTCTCGCAACACACCAGCATCTAATTCCATGGGCAAAGGTAATTTTGTTTATGAAAAATTGAACCCAGAGTTCCCATCTCTTTCTGAATTTTCACCTGGAACAACCAATGTTCCTGAAGTGAGAATTGAAGCCAGGACTCCAATCCAGACAACAGATACCACTAAAAGATCTCACAAAGAAACAAAAACTAGCTACAGACCTTCTGCTTTTACTCAGAGAACCAATGAAGAGAACATGAATCCAGATCAAAATTTAATTCAAAAAAGACTTAGTCAGCTTGAAACTTCTTCTAAATTGTCCCAATCCAGTGGCATATCAAAACTTTTGGGAATTGAAGGTAGTTCTCTGGAACTTGTCCTCAAACCAAGCATACAAATCAATCCTGAAGGTCAATTTTATGAAGATCCTGTCGTATCTACCTTGAATACACTTTCAACTGTGTTGCCTCCAAATAGCCAAACAGATATGATAAAGAACAAATATTATACAGATTTTCCACCCTTGGTTTTTCCACATCCAAATGATAACATTAAGAAGGAAAAGCTTCCAGTGCCACCTCTGAAATCGAATTACCCCAAGCTTTTTCAAAAACAATTGAGGTCTAAATGCATTAAAGCTACTCCTGCGCAAAGCAACACTGAGCTGATGGATCAAAAAGCAATAGGTTCAAAGAAAGAAACCAAATTTGATTCATTGAAGAAGTTCTTGGACAACAAATCCCCAACAGTGATAGAAAAAACTAAACATCTTTTTCACAAAGGAAATTTGGCCAGTTCATTTCCCTTGACAGAAGCAGGGAAACATGAATCGAATTTGAAAACAAAACCATCAAATTTGGAAGACAAATTATCAGATTTGAAAGGGATGTCATTGGATCTGAAAGGAAAATCACTTGGTTTGAAAGGAAATCCATCAGATGAGGAAGGGAAATCATCAAGTTTGGAAAAAAAATCATCAGATATGAATAAATTCCAAGAAAAAAATAGCTCAAACAATTTTGGATTGAATGAATCCACTTTTGGAGAGAATGAGCCTTCAAAGTCAACCCCCAAAGAAATTATTTCAACAAAACTTTTTAAAACTCTTACAAGCACAGTTCTCCCTGAATCAGCACACCAAGGCCAAAGCAAGGATTTAGAGTGGCAATCTGCAGTTGAAAACATAAGTGCTGAAAATAGTTTAGAATGTAAAGAAGTTCCACAAAAACCAAGAGATTATGAGACAGGATTACCCGTGGATGAGGTTGTGGTGACATTAGAAAATAAAAAAACAGATTCAACTTTGAATTCTAGTAGTACAACTGAGGTGAAATCTGATTCCCATTCATCCTCTCCTTTGCCTCCCATCTTGGGCCAAAGTCCTCTCCATCATAATGAATTGAGGATTGATTCAATGAAACAATGTGGAACATCACAAAATAAAATATCCCCATTAGTCAAACATGTACCTGCTTTTAAACCTGAGTTAGCTGATATCAACCAAAACCAAAAATCTATTGAAAAGCCAAATCAAAACTCTATTTTGAATCAACAACATAACAGCCAAGAGTCTTAATTGGATACCAACCCAACAGAAAGCCTTAGCAAACAAAACACTATCCCACCACTGACAGCTATTTCTATGAGATGTTGGTCCAAAATGGCCCAAATCACTATGAATGTGCTGAAAGAACAGTTTAAAGGACTATTACTAGTCCTACCCCAATCGAATAATGGGTTAGTTCTGCACTCCTGTTATGCCAAATGTTGATATAAAACACTTTGGGTAGGAGAACAACTATAAATAGTTGTTATTTTGAAGCTATAAAGCAACAAAAAGGACAATAGTAGGAAAGCACGTGACAGAATGGCTGCAGGCAGAGGTGGTGGTCTTTCAGCTACTTTTTTAAGGAGGATTTAGGCGCAGTAATTGGGGATAATAATGCAAGCTAAAAGCTCCAGTGGGAAAGGATTTAGATAGAGGAACACTACTCTAAAAGTAGGAGGAGAATACTCAATTATACTGAGTTTATAACTAAGTATGTGGGTGAATAGGCTGAGGAATCCATCTTTGGGCGTCAGAGGCCTTCCTTTTAAGGCCTAGAGGTCCCTTTGGGCGCCATGAGGAGCCTCTGGGAGTTTAAACAAGCCAGGGAATGAGCACAAACTTCTACGTGAAGATTTGTGGCCAATTCTATGGATGTGAAAATTTATTATCCTGTCCCCATGACATCATGAGTATATTTATGAACCATTTACTCATGAAGCCACACTAATAAGGATAATGAATTGAAGAATTTACCCACACTTTCATGGGAAAGGGTAATTCTATTTCTACAATAAGGGAATATCTAATAAGTAGTGTATTTCCCATAGAAATAAATTCTCAGCCAAGGAAGACAAGGTTTGTATTGTTTCACAACCTTGTTGATGTTCTTTCTCTGCGCCAAAAATATGCTTATACTATGTATTAGCATATTAAATATATTACATTTTAATGTTTTGTAGTAGTTTCTCCGTGGTACTTTGAGAATGGCCAAAGTACCATAAGGAGTAATAATTCAGGGGTACTCTCAGTGGGTAACCCTACATAAATTTACATCAGAAATCCATTTCTGCAATAATATTCAAGGATTTATTAATTATACAGAAAATATAAGGGAGTTGAATATAAAATAGCAGTCTTTTGGATACTTTGAAGTATCTCTGGGGCTGACAACCACATTATTTACTTTATGATAATGTCCTGAAGGCTTCTGGTGATAAAAAGACTCTAAAAATGATTGAAAAGGGAGTAGATTTAGAAATTTCACATCATTTGGTAGCTCACTTGAAACCCCAACAGTCCTCATTACACTATGGAATAAGCCCCAACTCTCATATTTATGGTAAACTATCAGACTTTTGGAAAGACAGAAATAAGGAATACAAGAAGGCAGAAAAGGAAGTTCAAGGGTTAATTAGCTTTTTTGAAGGAAAAAGAAGGTCATTGGCATTAAGAAAGTTGTTGCAAAAAAATATTTATTCAAAGAAATGGAAGTTCATTAAGAAATCTCTTAAAAGTCAACAATTTTCAGGAGGCTATTGGAAAAAATTTGAAAAATATTATGGAATTTTAGGTGATCCAACTTCTTTCCACAACATTCCAAAGCCTACATGGGGATTACATAAATTTCAAGATGAATTATTATTCTTTACTCTTATTCAATTAATGGGACCAGACAATGGAAAGACCAGACAGGAGCTGTGTTCTCACATTCTCAGTACAGGATATTCTTCAAGATGGTGGGAAAAATTTGATCTTCAAAATGAAAGTGATAAATTTGGCTTGAATGTTTGGAAGTTGTTGCAAATAGGAGAAGCATTGAAACTTGGATGTCCAGACTGGCAGTCCCAATGGGAAAAGTCACCCACAAAGGCTGATTTGGCATATTCTCAATTATTTTCAATCTTCTTGGATGTAGAAAAAAGCCTTAATATTCCATGGGTTGAATCATCAGAAAGAGCATGGCTTAATTCCTTACCTGGAAATCTATACCAAGAAAGACTGAAGCAGCTGAGTTCATTCATTGTGAATTCAGGAAAGGGTTATAGACTTCAATGGCCCCATTCTCAGAATAAAATTTACCTCATTAACCACACTCTCAGGGGAGATGACCACATATTAGGATATGAACTCATATGGCTTAATAATGGGCTGGATCTCAAAAAATTGTCAGAATTAACAAATAATTGGAGGCCTCTCATGGAGGAAAATCCAGATAAAGTTATTCAAATGACACCACTTGAAAGGAGTACATTAGCAACTTGCATTTCAGTTAGCCATGAATTAAACATGTGGAAAAAATCTACCCCTCCTTTACAAGAAAATGGTTGAAAGGAATTGGAAATTCCCCCCTTAAACAGATTTTCAGTTATTTGTCTTAATTTTCAAGACTGTTGTAGAAAATTACTGTTATTAGCAAAGATTCCACACAACTAAGAGGTTTTATTTCAGGATTATCTAGTCAAGTCTGAGTATGGTTATGTTCTATATACATTACTGTTGAGTTTCTGTGATGTGAAATGAAAGGTTTACCTAAGAGCAGAAAGGATCTGGCTAATCTAGTAATATGGCTATCAGACACTAGTGTAGCATTGATATGAGTGGGGGCTTAGGACTTGGCTGGGAATGGGTTGGTGGAATTTCATGTTTTTATGAG
Organism: Puccinia coronata f. sp. avenae; assembly: GCA_002873125.1. Lineage (NCBI taxonomy): Eukaryota > Fungi > Basidiomycota > Pucciniomycetes > Pucciniales > Pucciniaceae > Puccinia > Puccinia coronata. The sequence continues at coordinate 26,274 of PGCI01000229.1, read as the reverse complement.
TTGGGATGGTGTTAGGGTTGAAGATCCGGTAATGATTATTCTGAAGAGATCTGATCTGCCTGATGAAGTGTTCAAGCACTTTGTTAGACTTGGTTGTGTTACACTAAGTTATGAATTTAGGAATGCAACTTACTCTTACAATCCATATTGGTTCTTTATGCCTGATTGGTTATACAAGTCAAGGGCGTAGTGGTGCTATTGCTTTCTGGCAATGCATCAGTGGATAGTCAGTTTGTTTGTTCTTTTTTCTTTGTGTTGAGATGGAGTTGGAAGTGAACTTACTGTGAGTTGTTGCTTGGGTTATGCTGTTGAAGATGTAATCCCTGTAGAAGGTAATATTTCCATCTCAGCATTGAGTGCTGAGATGTGTCCTAATTCTGCAACATCTGTGGCCGCAGCTGAGTTAAAAACTGAGGCAAATACTGTGTGCTTTGCAGCAGAATGCTTTGTGAAGAATGGAAGATCTGTTCCTTGAACCCAAAAGCTGTCACAAACATCTTTTTTGCCACAAGGAATGCTATCAGAGCAATGATATACCTGCCCAAAGTGATAATTCTTTGTTTTTCAGTCATTCCAAGGGGGAAAAGATGCCAAAAATGAATGTATAAATAGAGAAGACAAGGTTAAAATATACTAAGGAATAACCTAAGAAATCCACAAAACACCCCCACACCCCTACATTCCTCATGCCCCTGGGTTTGAGGCATGAATTAAGGGCTGTCCAAGATCACAGACCCTGGGTTTTGTGCAGGGAATATATACCCCAGGGCATTCCTTTCAGGTTAGAGCATCCACATTGGTTACAAATTTTGACCAGATTAAGGGACTTAGCTCTTTGCTGAAACTGCACTGGGCCGGACTGGGCGTGGGTTAAACTAGCCTGGAGCTAGTTTTGGCACTAATGGGGGCTATATTTAGCCCCCAATAGCCCTGGGTCTAAGCTGACATCATGCACTTATCAAGGTTGCACATGTTGCCTGCCATACATAACTATGCATGTAGAACTTCCATGTGAATTAGTCATCACATCTAAAAACATGCCCATACATTTACACTTGTTTTTAACTTGAACCATTAATGGGGTTGCGCACCTGGACTAAGGATAGTCAGGTGTTAACTTGGTGGACTAAGGTAGCTTAAAACTTTGCAACCAATGAGGATGCTCTTACAGCCTTAAGCAACATACTGTTTCAAATTTTAAGATTGAGATGCAGAAAATTTGCTGCATCTCATACAGATCATAGTTGGCATATCTCAAAGAAAATTGAGACTTTTAGCCTACCAAAAACCAATCTCTTGGCTTTACTAAAATATCTTGAAATGGGATATGGCCTCTTGCCAGTATCTGGGGCTTTTCAAGGGCCTGCAAGATATGACTTTCAAGATACAGCCTACATGCCAAATGTCCTCTCTTCAATTATAATTAATTGTTTGGTGTTAAAAGTGCTAATTAGGCAAATCCACACTTATGTAATTGACTGGTTTTCAAAAATCCACCATTTTTAAAACCTGTTGGTTGCTCATCAAGAACCATTTTGGATGCAGTAATCAAGAAAAAGATTTTTGGATAATTGACTGGTTTCTAACTGTAGATTTGGTATATTTGATACCCCCTAATGTTGTTGCGGAAATGCACATTTTTTATTGGTCATTGTGTTACACCAACAAATTGGAGCTAAAAAAGGCTTGTTGGAAATTCAAGATTATGATTTTCTTTTCTGTTTTTATGATTATGAGCTTCAGACTTCCCTTCAACTTTGTAGGGGATACAGTCTACAGAGTCGGATCTGGAGATTCAGCATCTAAAATTCCATCCCCCTGCCAAGTTTGGTGAAAAAAATTGGAATCTGAACCTGTAGATCTGACTCTGTACAGTGCCCTCCCAGATGTTTATGGCCCACTTCATTTGATTCCCAGAGCTCAACGCACAAGGTTGAAGTCATGGAGGGTTGGCAAAATTATAGAGAATGGTTTCAAAAGCATGGATATAAAAAAATCAAATCTGCCTTCATCAACTTCAAATTTATACTATTTTTCCACTAATCTCCCATTTTGATGAAGCTTTAATAGTTTTCCAAAAAAAAGCAAAAAAATCAGAATGAACAGAATGACATGTGAGAAAAATGATAATAATGAAATAAGAAGAAAAAATGACTTTCAGGCCTTTTTATATCAGCTTTTATTGGGTATTAACCAGTCCTGATTTGCACTGGAAGCAACAAAAATATTCATTTCTGATGGTTTGGGCCACACACTCAAGATTGGAAAGTTTTTGGTGTTTGTTTTTTTTTCATTTTTTTTCATTTCTTGCACATACCATACTGCCCATTGTGATTTTTATTTACTCTTTTGAAAGATTATTAAAGATATTGAAACACTGTCAATTGATATGAAAAAATATGTAAATTTTTTGTTGATGCAAATAATTTTTATTTTATGATAATCATTCTTTTGAAACCATGCCCTATGATTTTGCCAACCCACCATGACTTCGAACTTTATTGGGGATCAAATGACGTTGGCCATAAAAATCTGGTAGGGCCCTGTGCATGTAACACATACAGAGCTGGAGGGAAGTCCTCATCACTTCAGAAATCCACTTGTTTTTTCTCCCCCAAAACCCCAAGCAACCTGTCTCACACACGCTATCAAATTTAAATTGCATCATCTGGTGCATTTTAAGCTTCCTATCCCCAGGTGAAGAGAAGGAGATAGTGTCACTCAAGCCAAACCACCTGAGCGCAAGAACCAGGAAATTCCACTGGTTTTTTTCCTTATTTCTATAGGTGGAGTAGGTAAAAATATATAGAGGCGCGAGTCAAAAATGAGCAAGATCCTGAATACCGCTCAGGCGGAAATTTGCGGAAGTCCCCCTGTCGCGGCAGGTCTTAGTTAAGTTTATATTTTCGCATCCTTTGTCATAAATGCGCGAGCTCGACTTGTCTGCGAATTGAGAGATGAACACCACCCATCAACTGCCGAACGGAAACCTAGCCGTCAGTTTGGGTTAAGGAGGCTTGATGACGACTGGGGCAGGGGTCGGCCGGCTCCGTGCTACGCTTGCTTTGGTATTTATAGCGTGGTTCCCCGCCAAAACCTCTTGAAAGTTTCGTCGAGTAGTCATTTCATCTTGGTAGGAATAATGTTGCAAGAAAGTTGAAAAATTTTATTACGATCTCACGATCAGAGCAAATCAATATTTGGATAAGAATGGGTAGATACATAGATAGCTATGGTAGCCTCAGAATAATGATTGAGCTAACCAGAACCGTCAACTGAGAAGGGCGATGTGATTATTATCCTTTCTTTCTCTTGCTGAAGTTGCTGGAGACCGTGCATCATGTCACTCGCGCAACCTCTGACAATGCTGCCCCGGTCAGGGTGGGCAGTTATCCCGCTGGATCATGGACTGCAGTTGCGACGAGTCGAATCTCTTTTTTTCTACAATACAATCAACTTGCCAATCTCCTGTGCGCGCAGTGTAGTCTGTATGATCTGTAAAATTCTCGACTTTCGACAAGTTTGACTGTTAGTACGATAACCTGGCACCTGGCGGTGGATTCGCAAAAAGGTCGATCCGAAAACAAGAGAAAACAAGATATGACCAGGCTGTTTTTGACAGTTTGAGGCAATGGTGTTTCCAGCAAGGCTCTCTATGAGATGGACTTCGAATGGAGGTATATAGGATGCAAAACAGACCTTCATTGATTCCCTCTGTTGCGGCCACGATCAACGCCCTTGATGACGCAGTTGGTTAACACAGGAGGGAACGCGGGATATATGTACAAAAACCCCTCATCAAAAATACCGGTAACCACACGCCTCAGCCCTCTGGTGCACAGAGCAACTTTTCTCCAACTTTCTCGGAAACACAATACTGTGTGTCGCTCGCCGATGGGCCTCGATGGGCCTTTTGTTCTTGAACTTAACTTCAAAATGGCCTTATACATAGTCAGAGACGAGTTTGGCCTCATGCATATTGGGCCAGACAGACCTGGCAAGTTGGGGCTTGTGGGAGGTTTCATTTGAGAAACAAGCCGAGTGCAGCTGGTGGCTTCGGCTTCCAGTACTCGACGAATTAGCTTAAACCGGTTCATGCGATCGTGATCCACTCCCAGTCGACTCTTAGTCCCTCTCGGCCGTTCCGCTGCAAGCTGCTTTGCGAAATGCAGCGAGCTATTTGAAGTTGAACTTAGAATATCTCCCCAATAGAAATCCAGTCTGGCTCCCTCACCATGTCTCGACTCTCACTTAACACAGCTCCTGGACTTACTTGTGTCCCCTCGGACTCTTCTTTTACCAATGTCTATTACGCCATTCACAATTTACTGAAATCTAAAAATGATGTAAGATTGCTTCAGCGGCCAATTCTCCTTCGGGGCTGACCATTTTCTAATGTCTAGAAAAATGGCTCACTGAGGATGTTGCTTTTGGTGTTTCAATTGTCATTGTTCTCCCACAGCCTAACACTTATTCCTGGTCGAGAGTCACCTTGATAACTATGCTTGTGGCTCATCTTATGTGAGTAGCGCAAAACCCGCATCTTATCACTTTTCATGACATACAAGATGCAAGCCATCGGAGATGAAAACTTAAGTTATATGTATCTTGCAGGATGTTATTCATGGCATTAAGCGTCATACTTGTTAGACTATCCAACCGGAAATTTATGCTAGGATATATCACCCGACGTAAGTGGTTGAAATGGCATCTATCGTAACCGCCGCTTTCTTGACCAGAAATACTGACCGTTCAACGCCCACAGATGGAGTTTTAAGACCCAATGCTACCGGGTGTGTGACGGTCTGCTACGTCCTATATGATATATGTACGTTCGATATGACGGGCATCTCTTAGCGTTTATTCTCCGGCAAGGCGGAAAGCCTCCAAGATTCATTCTGTAATGTTGTTCTTCCAATCAGTCGCTGTCGTTGGACTGGGGATGCAACTGGCCATAGATTACGGCATTAGTGATCCCGAAGCCAAAGTGCATATACCGGGAATAAAATATGTGATCATTTGGATTGGCGTGTGGTAAGTTACGGTACCCTTACCTTACTGAGGCTGTTTGCAACATCAATGAATCTGTTTGTGGTGAACCCCTTCGTATAGGTGCTTTTGCTGGAGCACTGCCTGCCAGTATATCTGCGCCCGATGGGATCCTCCTTGGCAGTCCAATTCGTCTGACAGAAAGTTAAACGTGGTTCCGTACTCGGTCATTGTGATGTTGAACATCATATTCGTCGGAGTGGCCATTATCAGCGTCGCCAGTAAGAGAAGATACCACGCCTGTTCTATAGTTGGCCCATCAGCATACGTGTTTAATACTCACGGGAACCTTTTCCTCGGGTCGGGCACCAGTCATTGTGACAGTTTTTTCTTTGTCGAATTCTCAGTACATATATCTTAACAGAGCCGTTGATTCCATTGAGGCAGCTCTCATGAAATTCAACATAGCATCCGCAAATCCCGAGGTTGCTTTCCAGGTCGCATCTCAACTCCCCGGACATCCACTGAGCCAGCTTCATCACTTGATTGTATGCAGCCACACGTCAACTTTTACATTGCGCCTGTTCTAACATTTTCTCAACAACTCCTGCAGCATCAATTTTCTCACTGGCTTAAAATCAGGATTACAACTTGCTTAGCCCTCAATAGCTGCTTGCTCATTGTGCGTTTTCCCACTTCCCCCATAATTGATATACTCATTGAGGATTCATCTATGAGCTGACCCAGTTTGGAATTTTTTTTTCTGGACCAGGCATACACACCTTTTATTTTTTCTACCTACAGGCAGCTGAAGCAGTACGAAAGACTGGCGCCCAAGGATTGGGCAGAAAGTAAAAAAGGCCCTCAAAAACATCCCGCACCGGGCAAGAAGGGAGGAAGGATTGACTGTAAAAAAGAAATGAGGAGTCTCCTGGTCACTGCCGGTGTCATTTACTCAGTTCTGCTTCTTGAATGGCCTCTCCTTGCATGGGAGGTATGTTAATGTTACCTTCATCAAGACCTCTATGTTTATTTTCCCAAGACTAACGCCAAGAAAATTGGTAGTTTATGCACATCTCCGCTGGAAAGTGCCGCTCAGGAGATGGATTGGCTATTCGAGAGATGGTTTGTCGACTATGTGTAAAGAGAAATCGCGGTGAATTGATTGAGTGATTGATTTTCATCCCTTCGATGGACAACGATTCCCAGGCATCTGATGTCATAATCTCCATTATTGGGAACGTGTAAGAATGATTTCTGTTTTTTCTGTGGATGGTTGATACCGATTGCTCTTCTCCACAGGATCATAGCGGTTATTCTCGCTCAAACGATCCGAATAGTTCAGCCTCGACCCTGGCACTTCATTTGTTGCATAAGACGAAAGAGCACTGCCCATGGGTGTGCCAAGGAGCCAGTAAATGGTAAGCAAGAAGCCAAGAAGAGCAAGTTGATCAGAGCGATGTCCAACAGTATTCCGTTTCGTGAGTTAACAGTGAGTGTTGTGCAAGTGACTCACTCTCACTCATCTGAACCGCTGGAACAACCAAACTTCGATATACTACGCCATTGGGCCCAAGGAAAAACTTTACAAGATGACGTCATACAGCATCATCTTCACCTTGAGTCTGCTCTGGATCCTCAGTTTGAACAACAGAAAGACCTCGAAATGGACTGCTTGAGGATGCCCATTAAGTCCCAGTATGAACAACTCAAGCATTGATTTTAATCTACATCACTTAACACCAAACCCCATTTCATTCTTATTCCCCTAATTTGTAACCACCAGACGAATGAAGCTTTCCAAATTTCTACCCATGTACTAATGAGAACTTTCTTTATTTGATAATCTGATACGTTTTTTATATTGCAACTTCTACACTGCATTCTCTCTCAGCATGGGTATTTATTGTTATTACTTTTTTCATTTACAACACTTACAGTATGTCATTTTTGTGGTAGTTTAATTATTTTTGGAATTTCTGCTTGGCTTGATTTTGGTCAAAATCAATAAAATGTAATGTTTAAAACCCTTTAGTACCACCAGAACTACACCGCTGGTGCACTTTGGAAGAGCAGATCCGGCCCTGGGACAGCAATGTCACAGTGCTGTCCCAGGTACCAAAAAGGAGGCAAAATTGACCTGTTGTGATGTTGTTGTGATGGTGTATCTCATTTTTAAATGGATAATTATGCCTCTGGGACATCATTTGGTATTCTGTCCCTGGTATTGATGTAGTGTTACATCGTTGTGGTCTTTTCTGTTCACTTGTATCTAGTTTGTCACATTCTGTGACACGTTTCTCTTCCTCTATCTGGAGCCAGGATTGTTATGGATTCTTCTTCATCCTTCACAATCCTCACACTCACCACAGCCTTGTGTGCTCTGCTCCAGTCATATCTTGCTATCAAGAGGAGCCCATTGACGCGCTAAACTACGTTCGAAGCAAACACTCCACACGTTAAAGAAAGGGAACGGTGATCTAATCACCTGATTGTTACTACTAGAAGGATCATCATCATGTCTGATGATATTAAAGCAAAAATTCCGGATCTCTACCTGGCTAGCAAATCTTGATACTCTTTGTCCGATGTGGCATTGCAAGCCGCTCTGCGCCTCTCAGGCATAGAACTACTGAAGGCCCCTGGACCCGATTCCAACTATCTCGACTGGGAATTTGTTCTAGATCAATTCCTTCAGGCGACTAAGGTTGCCTATGTCATCACCTTGATCGATCCGGCAAATGAACCGGACACCTGGACTCAACCAGGAATGTTACCTCCGCCAACTATCGCTACATTTGTCCCTTTTGCGGGAATGCATTTGGGATGTGGGAGGCTCTTCAAGAAGCCCATCAGGACTCCTCTTCTGGAGGACGTATGTATTGGATTTGAAAACTAATTCAATCCAAGATGTCTTTCAACGATGTCGACGCTCACATTGAGGAGATGAGTCAAGTGGCCGAGAAGTTGAACGCCTTAATCACTCCGGCTAATCCTCTCACTGCGGACGATCTCCACTCCTCAGCCCTTTTGATATCTCTTCCATCTGATTGGCTAAACTGCGTTTCATCCCTAATGAATGAAGAAAGCGTGCCATCTGCTAAAATAGTCGCAGCTCTCAAAGCTGAGTCACTCTGTCGTACAGCGCGTGGAGACAAGAATAATCCAATTACGGTCGCTTGTGTGGAACCCACCAAGCAGCAAGGATCTTCCGATGATCCCAGAAAGCTCTTCTGCAAGTTTTGTAACTGCACCGGCCACAATCTTTTGGTGTGCAATAATGCTGAAAGGATCTTGAAGCAGCACAAAGCTGATCGTCAAAAAGATTGGACTGCGAAGAAGAATACTCCTTTGACTTCGAACACCAAGAGCTCTTCCAAATGACCGGAGAAATCTTCCTTGGTGCAAGCAGGGGTACTTGTAAGAATTTGATATCTTAGACACTTTATTGCAGCTAACACTTAAATGCTAATAGTAGTAAACAACTAGAAAAAAAAGATAAGCAGATCAATGAAGGAAAAGAAAGAGTATTGAAGATAACATAATAATTGAGAATGAGAGTGTATTATCAAGTACCTTCTTTATTGTTCAGTTCCTGGCCAACAACTCAATCAGACGACACAAAGATCACAAATAGGAATATAACGGATAATAGCAACAAGCCTGATAAATGAATGTAATGAAATCATAAGTAAAAAGAAGACGTGAAACATGAGACAATTAAAGAAACCAAGAATCAGAAACCAGACGATACCTCCACTTGAGCTAATCCTTGCTCCTCCTGAATCTTGGTTGTCTTGAGAGAGTCAAGTGAGTACGGAATTGAACGACAGGTGGGATGCAATCAAGCAGTGAATTAAGGGCGGTGCAATGAAGTTCTAATTTGTGGCTGCTGAGAATTTTCATCCTTGGTGCGGTCACAGGGTTCACTTGCTGTTTTCATTTTGCATATTCAATTCAATAACAATTCTCAATCTTGACAATTTTGAATTATTCTTTAACAGTACTTTGGTGGTGGAAATCAGCAATTTCAGTGACAACTCCTCAAACAACAAGGTCTCTGCTGCAGCTGCAGCTACGGGGACGGAAGAGACAGCGCTGTTATCAGGAATCTCTGAAAATCACGCTGATTTCAATCTCAACTCTGGCTGTTCATTCTCAATGACGCCATTCATCTCCAACGTAAATCATCTCACTTTGGATTTGACTCCCGTTTGCTTAGCCAACAGCACCACGGTCAAGGCAACACATGTGGGGAGATTTTTGATCCCGCTGGGAGAAGAGACCTCCATCAAGACCTTGGTAGTGTCTAAACTGCACGAACCACTTTTGTCAATTGCTGGTTTCTGCGACCAGGGTCTTACGGTCATCTTTGGCAAGTCCTCTTGTCAAATTTTCACGACTTCCAACCTGTTGATCCTGGGACACCAAAGTGTATTGGTGGTGTATATTGGTACTCTTAATCCACTCAGAATTTATCAAGTCAAAAAAAAATATGATGATTCTTGTTTGCTGTTTTTTCGAATTTGTCTCAAATCTCAATAGGTATGAAAAGATAAAATGTTGTTCTTCAGACCTTTTTGAGATTCAAATTAATGTGGTTCAAGAAATCAAATTTGTATTCCTTTTATTACAGTTGCACAACCCATATCACTGTGTTGAACTGAGGAATTTTTGGGATTTGGAGAGAGAGAAAAGAAAAGGGGCAGCAAGATTTCAAGGCTCACTGGAAAGGCTTGGTGTGCGGAAAAGGAAGGAAGAGCCAATGTCTTTTTATTCATTTTAGTCTAGAGAGTTTAAGTAGACTACATACAACTGGCTGACATGTGGTCGTGAAAATGAATAAAAAGAAGAATAATGAATATAAAAAACAAAGTAATGAGAAAGGAGAATTCTATCTCTTTCACAACTCCAGAAGACTGGCATGACTAGTTTTATACTACTACTCAAGGTACTTTAGACTACATGGTGTGCATAGAAACTGTTCTAGCTAGCTCACTAGTGCTGAAAAGGAATGATTCAAGATTGAAAAATATAGAAGGATTTTTGGAATGAGTAGAAAGAAAAACAGATTTCAACACACTGCATTGCCCTCCCTGAAAAACTGGATCCAGGATGCAGTACCAATCACCCATCAGCACTGGGGTCAATGCAACAAGTTGAATACACTTTTGAGCTTTATGGACCCTGTAGATTCTACATCTATCTGGCTCAGATTTTGGATTAGCCATCATCACCACATTTTAGACATCCATACTCTCAAGATATTACCATGTACCGTATTTGAATGGGGGGTATAAATATTGTCATGGACCTATATGACATGTGCAGGCATCTCACATTGACCAAGAACCCTGTCAACTTGGTAAATGTGCAAAAAGTATGCTCAAAACAGCTAAAAAAAAAGGCCAAAAAAAAGGCAAGGAAAATTCATTTCCCCCTTTTTTTGCCCAACAATTTGGAAATGCCCCAAAACTGATACAGTGATACGGGTTGCACAAATTTACCTTATGATTCATCATCAGAAACCAGAAAAGCTGAGTCAATCCAGCAAATTTTTATATTTTAAATCCAGGAAAAATATAGGGGCAGCCTAAATGCACACCAATAACACTACCAGAAAATCTGCTTCAACTGCCACCAGTTGACATGCAGGCTAGTCCCATCTTACTCCCCTTTTACTTCCAATTCAATCCAAAACAACTTTGTTGGCACAGTCACTGTGCGACTGTGCATTGAAGTTGGGTTGAAGTTTTTTTTAGTAAGATTCAAGTAAAACACAAGTTGAATCAAAGTGACTGCATGTCAACTGGTGGCAGTTGAAGCAGATTTTCTGGTAGTGTAATTTACTTCAAAAAGGGATCAAGTAGGTGAGCACACCAATTTTAAAATCTACACTTATATCATTTCTAAAATCTGGATAAGAGGTGAAATATTTGCAAAACTGACAGGTACCAAGAGACACCTGCCAATAGAAGATGGGTGACCACAACAAATTGGTTTTTGCTTGTATACAAGTGATATCACAAAGTACAAAGGTGCCTTTGTACTCTGCAGCGTCACTTGTATACAAGTGAATGTTGATTTGTTGTGGTGGATGTGACTGGAAATCAGTCAAACCTCAAACCTGGAGACCTTGGCCTTCAAATGACTTTCACCATGAAACACAACCCTTCTGATAAAAAAAATTGTCTAGATAGAAAGTTACATACAACTCATGTTAGAGTGTTTCATCTGTGTACAGAGGGTCTCAACTTATGTTTGACCAGGTTGTCAAATTTTGATGAAATTCCGAGTTGGTTAGTACCAAATCCGTATTTCTGTGAGAACTTCTGCAAGGGATGATCACTCCCATGTGTGTCTGATGGGGGGAACTCCAATGGACCCAGTTTCAGCAACTCTGCGACTGATCTGCAGTAGCCTTCTGTTCACGTCTGGACGATGTGAGGTTGACTGCATAGAGGCACGAGGCAACCCGGAGTGTGGGAGACCCCAGTTCGGGAGCTCAGGCGAGGAAGGGCCATTGTTCAGCACCACAATGTGCCATCTGAGTAGATTCCATGGGCTCTGGTCCACGAAGCAGTCACAATGCATGGTTCATTATGGAAATGAATTTGCATACGAGTTCGGCATAGGAAGGTGATGTGAGAAACAATATGAGGGCTGATTGCACAAGAACGTGACAAAATAGGACCTGCACGAGCTCGGAGGGGTTGTTGGCTTATGATACCAAGGTGGATGCGGTGGCACTCTCGTACTTGAAGGAAGGCGAGAGCTGCGACTTGGTCTTGTAGTAACGGGTCAGACGGTGAATCCGGGATTCAATCAAGATAAGACGGAACTGGTTGGGGGAGAACAAAAAAAAAAAAAAGGAGACGATTAGCCCGAGGATAGCAGAGGTGAGCGGGCGCTATTGTGGGCAGATACCTTGGAGTCCTTGTCCTTTCGGTTGCGCTCCAAGTGTTTTCGGACAGAGACGGCTTTCTTGATCAGGTGGTAGAGATCTTCAGGGATCTCGGGGGCAAGACCTATTGAGAGAGGGGGAGTATTTAAGCAAGAATGGATTTGGATTCCCTAAGGACAGCGCATGAGACGCACCATTTCCCTTGAGGATACGGAGGATTTTGGCACCCGTGACACTCTTGACCTGGGCGATACCGTGGCTGTCTCGGAGAACGACACCGATCTGGGAAGGGGTCATACCCTTACGGGCCAGCTTGAAGATCTGCTCCGACACTTCTTGAGCAGTCACTTTGAGCCATCGTGCCGGGGTGCGCTTGTAAGGCAGCGCAGAACCGGCGATACCCTTGTGAGGATTGTGCATACGACCCTATCAAGCAATGATGACGTTAGTTCCGTGAATCATGCCAAGTGAAGATGAGCAGAGAGGAGCTTTACCATGATGAATAACTAGCGGTGGTTTTGTTTTTCCGGCTGGGCGAAGATTTGCAGGGTGATGAGAAAACAGAAGCCGTCAGGACAGGTCCAGCAGTGCCAGAAGAGCCTCTAGTGATTGGGATCACATGGCGCAGAAACAGTAGCTCACCGAGCTCGAGACTTGCGGCGGTCGACTGTCGGTGTCGGATGGGGGAGTCGGGTGTCTGCGATCGGCGGTGGTCGTGGGTGTGGCTGGGGGTTGAGTGGTGGTGATGTTTGGCGAGCGGTGCCCAGCGGAGGGCAGAGTGTGAGAGGGACAACGTTCGCGGCTAACCTAACTGCTGCGGCCCAGCGCGGACTCAGGGCAGCCGGGTGGGTGCAGTGCGCAGCAGCACCCCGCCACGCCAGTCGAGCTCAAGAGCATTCAGAGCCAGCGGAAGAAATCATCGGACTGAACCCAGCACTCACCTCGTAAGTCAGTACTACATCGAATGTGACCACTCACCACCAGTGCAACTGACCTTCCTTCTCTCACAGTCTCCGCTCCGAACGCGAAGGCCTCATCCAACCGACGAACATGAAGCTCAACATCGCCAACCCCGCCACCGGCCAGCAAAAGAGCATCGAAATCGATGACGAGCGCAAGACCCGAATCTTCTACGAAAAACGTGCGCCACTTTCACTCCTCTCTCTCTTTCTCTGTGTTGTTCATACTCGGTCACTCATCTCGATCATTTGCACAGGGATGGGTCAGGATGTGGATGCTGATGCCCTCGGAGATGAGTTCAAGGGCTACACTTTCAGAATCTCCGGAGGGAACGACAAGCAGGGTGTGAGTGTCATCACTCCGAATATATATGGACTTGATGACCAACACGCTCATCCCCTCGATCTCTTGTGTCTGTGTGTGTGCAGTTCCCTATGAAACAAGGTGTTCTGACACCCAAGCGGGTTCGCCTTTTGCTCTCGGAGGGCCACTCTTGCTTCCGAGCCCGTCGGGTGGGTGAGCGCAAACGTAAATCCGTCCGCGGGTGTATCGTGGCTGCCGACATCGCCGCCTTGTCCCTCATCGTCATCAAGCAGGGCGAGAACGACATCCCCGGATTAACCGACACCGTGCTCCCCCGCCGTCTCGGCCCCAAGCGTGCCACTAAGATCCGCCGCTTCTTCAACCTCACCAAGGAAGACGACGTCCGCAAGTTTGTCGTCCGTCGTGAAGTCAAGAGCGCCAAGAACCCGGATGCTAAGCCCTACACGAAGGCCCCTAAGATCCAACGATTGGTCACCCCGGTAAGCCATCCCCCCCCGTCCATCTTTCTACACCCAGCCCCCCACACACTGGCTCATATTCTAACTCGCCGCCCATCATGATGCGCAGATCCGTCTCCAACGCCGAAGACACCTCCGATCATTGAACCGTCGCCGCAACGAAGCCCAGAAGGCCCAACTCGCTGAGTACAAGGAGGTGGTGGCCAAGCGCCAAGCGGAGCGCAAAGCCAAGCTTGCCGCGGTCAAGTCACGAAAACATGCCGCCGCTGCTGCCCAACATTGAACAAGACAAAAGAAAAAATCCCATGCTCCGCAATGTTATGCTCGCCGTCCCCCTAAAATTACTCTGCTCAAAGTGCATTGTGCTTGTCCCACACCCTATGCCCTATGATTGTGAATTCTATGGACCGGTAATAACTCATCACATCCACTCCCTCCTGCCTGCCGCAAGTTGAAAGCCTTTCACCAAGCTTCTAATCATCAGGAGCCTCTTTTGTCTTCCTTCCCTGCCAGCATCTTGTTAGATGACGCGTCCGTCGAGACCCACGAAGGTACCCCGCGTCCCCCAAATAACATACCTTCTTTTTTCTTGCTTGCTTCTCAGAAATGTTATATTCCTCACTATCCATAATGACCACGGAAAACACATTTTCTGAGAAACAGATTGAGAGGAAAGGGTCCGGTCACTAGCCAATAGATTGTTTGCCTTGATTTAACTTCTTGCAGGGTGGGCCCCTCATTACCTTGGAGCGTTGAGCTCCTTGTGAGTGGTGAAGGGTTCCAAAGAGTTTTTATTTTCAGAAAGAAAAGAGCACAGATTGATACATTACGGGCACACATTCATTACTCCCCCGAATGAAGCCTAGTAAACCAGTACATTAAAGATTCATCCAGAACCAACTGCTACGTGTTACAATATTATACACCTTATTCATGCGCGCAACTGACTGGATTTCAGTTTATTAATTTTGGGCCATGAGGCAGCATGGAAAATCAATTATCATTTGATAGCAAGTGACATGGTGTTGCATACAGCACATCATTGCTTCCCAAGTTGAACAACATGAATCATCCAAAACCTGCTCAGCCCACATGTTCTTGTTTCAATTCAACAAGCTGCACTCTGAACATACTCCGCCAATCGGATTTGTTAACTGTCCATGTTCACAACGCATGACCCGCCCAAATGTTGACTGACCCAGCTCGAAGCCATCCAAAAGAGTTTTTCACAACTAGTAAAGGAAACATTTCTTGAATCTAACATTCTTAAAATAAATATAAGACTTTTTTTTTCTTGAACACATGATCATGCATGAAATGCTATGCAAAACTGAGAGAGAAGAAAGAAAAATCTAGAGAGAGTTTTTACCTAAGGGATAGGAAGGCTGTGATTGGAAGTGCTAATGACAAAGCTGATGTTTTCTTTGCCGCTCTTTGGAAAGTCTGAGGATAGAGTGCAATCTTCATTAGTCTTTTCTTGGGCTCCAGTGATTGAAGCACTCTTTACTGTAGCTAATTCTACGATTCTGCTGTTCTTATCACGAATACAAGTTAAGTTATGTTTAGCTTACTCGATCACCGGCCGGCGTATTTGAGATACTAGCGGTCCCGATGTCTCTGATCATGTGTGATCGGCTGCCGACGAGCGAATCAGCTCTACTAGGCTCTACTGTTTTGTCTTTCTAGGGGATGCGTGACATGCCCTCACATGTTGCTCCTCTGTCACTCTTGCAGATCCTCTTGTTGATCTGAGCTGCGTCTGCATTCCAGCAATCATGAGTTGCCAATTTCTTCACTCACAACTTCACAATTGAAGGAGACGTCCAAGTTATGGCCAGGCTTTTAACAAGGCCGCAGCTTCTTTACAACAAGTGCGCGCATCCAGGAGTGGCTCATTCGGACCGATGTCCGTGAGGATTACAATAATATTCTTGATGTTCTTTCTGTAAAAGGTGACTCCTCCGGAAAGGTCTGCACACCCAGTATCATCCCATCGCATACTAATAGGAGATTTATGATTTTACTCTCTCTTGGGTAGTAAAAATTGAGTTTTACGCTCATTAGGATGGTTCACGTTGTTAGCCAATCCGGAACCAAACGTCAGATTTCTCTTCAGATGGGCTGGACTCGGAGCGTAATTGGGTTATGGCTTTACACCTGTTTCCGGATTTTGGTCTATTTAGGTACGACGTGACGGTGAACCGTCTTGTGTCTTGTTTGGATGAGTCTCGTATCTTGAAAGAAATATTCAAGACTCAAGAGCGAAATCTGCCTGGCAAGTTTCTAGAGTGCACACCATTTCTATTCTATTTCACTTTTCTGTCATTCCCCTCCTAGGGAATCAAGTTGAATCTAGCGCCGCACGCCAATAAGCATATTCTCTCCGGGTCATCCATGATCACCAGCGTCGAACACTGTTCTGACCCCAGTTCATCCGACGCTTCTCTTCGAGTGGACGAGGGGGATGGCGCAAGAGCCCCAGGCAGCCCGGGCGCGTCGCTCAAGGTTGAAAAGCCGTGTTGTAAATATACCTGTTTTTTTTTTTTGACATGTTGTTGGAATCCAACTGACGTCCCCGAGTTGAAGACTGAAGTGAGTAACCGACTTCAAACTGACTTGCTTGCAACATGTCATTTTGCGCAGATGAGGATTTATCAAGCTCCAACCCAGAAGACTCAAGATCCAACTCTGAACATGAATCCGATACAAATACTTATTATTTGCATTCTGATTTATTTCCAATAGTTATTAACCATGGCACTGATCACAAAGTCGCCAATTTCCTTGTTCAGCACGCGGCGCACTTTATTGATGAATATCCAACTCACGGTCAGAAGGTGGATAAAAACATTTCACCTTTGCCGCACAAGAATAAATATGATGGCAATCAACCTTACACTCCGCCCAGAATTAATCGGTGGACAATATTTTTCACTTGGTTTACTCCATACAGACAGTTATTTGTATTCATGGTTAGTATTAATTTGATCGGGGCAGCTGTTGGATTATCGGGACATTGGACCTGGTCAAAAAGGAACGCGACTCCCTTGGTGGTGGGCAATATTCTATTAGCCATTGGAATACGCAGTGAATTCGTCCTTCGTTTTTTATATTGGATCGCTGTGAAGACATTTCGTCCCAGTATATTTCCGCTCTGGCTAAGAGTCAAAGTGGTGGGCATTCTGTATCACATTGGTGAGCCTCTCCTAACACCTAAAACGTTTTGGCATATATAGTCACTTCCGACGTGCTGCTCGGATAGTCGTATCGGATTGGAGTCGGATGCGTGACGGGTCTGCCCAACCCATCACGTAGCAGATATACCGGAAGTGCAGCCGACCCAGACAGATCTGGCGCAGAGAATTCTCCTACCCTCCTTTTCCGACCATTCTCACCGGCTAGAATGGCGGAAGTAAAAAACAAAGACTGCATGTTGAATAGTACTGATGCAATCATTTCCCCCTTTTCTTTTTTCTCGGGATAATTGGATTGAAGGGGGGGTGCACAGCGGGTGCGGACTCTCTGCTTTACTCTGGATTATTGTAGCCGCCAGCGTGCAGTTCCAAGAAGCCAAACTACATCCTACCATTTTGCTGGTTGCTCTGGTCATCTGCTTGGCCTGCGTAGCTCTCACTTGCTTTTCAGCATTCCCCATCATTCGGAGGCCATTCCACAAGTGCGTCAAATCTAGGCAGTATAACCTTCCGAGATGCGCTTTCATTCAGCTCACGTTAAACCGCTCGGATTTTCTGACAGTTTTTTCGAGATTGTTCATCGTTTTGTTGGATGGTGAGTTTTTTTGCATGATTTCACTAGCCTTTCAAATTGTAGAGCTTTCCAGAACTTCGACAAACGACTCTCGAATTCAAATTTCCAGGACCGGGATTGTGTCCACTTTTGTTTATGTACTTGCGGAGTGTATGTGGAACGTAGAAGGACAGAGTTGGGACCTTGACGCCTCCCGACTGATAACAAAACCGCAGCTATGGTTTTTAATCACAATTCTTTTCATGTAAATATGGAATCTCTTTTTATGGAGTTTGCCTTCATAAGATGTTGACTGACATTTTTTTTTTGCATGATCAGTATCCTTTTCTCGTGGATCACAGTAGCCAAAGTTCCTATCACCGTTTATGCAGTAAGGAGATTACAGCCCTCATCAATTCTGGGCAAAGCTGAAAACATGACATCTCTTGAACAGAGTTCCGAAAATGCTTCAGTCATTCGAGTGCCCGGTGGCCTGACATCTGGCCTGCACACACGGATATCGCTTGGTGGATTACGTGAATGGCATATCTTTGGATCCATTAGGTATATTGCGCATACACTTCGAGAAGTCCTAACTCACAACAACCGAATGATGATTTCCAATTCATTCGGTGTCTTGAATTTTCAAGTCAGGGAAAAGACGCGGATTGCCATTACATTGTAGCTGCGGTGCAAGGAGAATTCACCAAAATGTTGAACACCAAAAAGCCAGAGATGATATATACAAAGCTTTGGAAGGTTTGTTGAATTGATCTTTTGATGGAAAATGGTTTGCTATCGATCTATAAGCAGTTGCTCACGTCAATGAACTTTTCCTTTTCTATTGACAGCCATGCGGCCTTCCTTATTTTTCCAGACTGTTTAAACGGGGACTCGTTATGTGCACAGGTTCTGGGATCGGAGCGGTTGCCTCAACATGCATCCAACACGATGAATGGTTTCTCATCTGGATTGGGCCCAATCTGGATGCCACCTACGGTCAAGAAATCATGCAGCTCATACGCAATTCAATACCAGAGAGTCGACGGTTAATATGGGATACGCGAGGGCCATCGGGGCGACCGGATGTGGTACGTCTTCTGCAGAACACTCACCAATATTGGAAAGCAGAAGGTAAGTCCCCTACCCTATAATCATTTTACGTGTTCATAACCAATGTTTGATATCCTATTCACTGTATGTTTTCACCTCAATGTAGTGACCTTGTTTATCGGAAGTCCCGAAATGAATAACAATGTTCTCCAGAGCTGCCGAGCTCTGAAAACGCCAGTATTTGTGAGTAGCAATCTCGACTCTCTTGGGTTTTCTCACTTGAACCGTACACTCAGGGCACTTCTGCCTCTTGTATGGATTGATAGCAGGGCTCTATCTGGGATGCATGATGCACTTTTACCCAGGCTTCAAGGGCTTTCAAAACATGAATCTTTCATGAGTAAATTCAAGCACTGGTCTTGAATCCATGGTATCACCTTTATGGAGAGCTATGTATGACAACTAATGTGTACAACACACGCTCACACATTTACGTGTAATAAATTGAGAATTTTGTACTAAGAAGTCCATTTAACTTGATTTCCTGTATTTACTCTTTGCCGTGCTGAATTTTATTTATATATTGGATGACTTCCCTTCGGCGTTTACAGGATTCTAAATTCTTGATTTAGAGCTTTTATTCTAGATTTTTGACCAAAAACTCAACACCTCTTAAAACATCTCAACAATGAGTATCAAGTCCAAAATAACTTTTTTGAAAAAGTGCCCAAATTTAGAATTTAGAATGGCATCTGTAGCCCTGTAAATGGCGACGGGAAGTCATCCATTTCTTCTCATAGTTAGTTACCTCTTTTTTCCTAGTTCTAGCACATTCTTTCATCACCCAAACCATGTACTTCTTTTTCACATATATAGTCTCTGAAACCAGAAGTTTGTTCTTTTTTTTTGGGGGGGGGGGGGGAGACATCTTGCCATCCTTCACAGCGCTAGAAACCACCAGTAATTGATTGGGATTTTCACAATTTCTGATCTACAGTCAAGATTCAAACCTCCTCTAGATAATCATTTTGTGCAATGTAAACAGACTGACTTCCCTTCAGCTTGCAGGGTGCTACAGAGTCAAATCTGGAGTTGCAGATTCTATTTTTTTTACCAAAGTTTGAAGGGGGGGTGGAATTTGAGCATTTGAATCTCCAGATCTGACTCTGTATCCCCCTCAAGCTCCAGAGTTGAATGGAAGAAATTTTGGGTCATATCCATATCATCAAGCAGAGGAATTTCAGTTTTTCATCCACAGATTTTCCAATTGTGAACTGTCCTATTAGAAGCAGTTTTTGAAAACTAGAGTAATGAGAAACATGTTAATAGTTAATTAGGACAGAAAGTTAAATATTTTAAATCACATATTGTGTTTCTCAAATATGTTGGACATCCATGGACTTGTTTTTTTCCTCTCAAAGCCCAGTTTCATACTTTGAGGACCAGAAAATGGTTACAACCATTGAAATCTTGCCCTGTCAATCCACTAGGTTACCCAATAGCCTATAACTATGACTAGTAAAAGCTGGAGCAAAAATCATTTTCCAGAAAAGTGTCCAAGCTTTTTGAGAAATACAATAAGAGAACTAGCATTTTTTTGGTTGAATTTTTGGCAGGAGCATTAGCATTGATCAGAAGATTTATAAGTAGCTTCAACCACGGCCATGGATTAAACATTGTTATCAAGTAACTATCAATCCTGAGAATGTTTTTCCTTGGACCACCCTCATGAGTCCCTGCTCCACCACAAAAATCAAGTTTTGCTGGTATACAAGTGACATGCCAGAGTACCAAATGGACTTTCTACTTTGTGATTTCACTTGTAGACAAGCAAAAGTTGATTTGTGGTTCTCCTTGGTCCAAATTGAAATCTCAGGACCACTCAAGTGAATATAGTGCCTTTTGAATGTGAAGTAGTAGCTTTAATTGCAACATGTGAATGTTGTGTTTGAGCAGTTCCAAAAGGTGAATGAGTATGGATTGAGGTAGAATAGGATTGAAAGAATGATCAGAAATCATAATTCAACTAAGAAATGAAAGACCACAGGCCAGAATGGAATAGCTGATCATGATCATGGTTCCAACTTCCAATTGGGTCATCACTGACACAATCAGAATTCAAAATCAAGTTATCCTCAGCCTACAATATACACCATGAAGGCACCAAGAGCTTGTTGATTTAGGTTCACCTTCTATGTCAATGTATCTGTGAGCTGAAATCTTGACAACTTTTCCCTGGGCTTTATCTCGATTTCAGGGAGCTTTTTACTCCTGGCCTCATCTCTCTTTCTGACCGGGGGACTTGACCCCCAAATATGGTCATTCTCATAGACGTACTGTACTTTAGTAGCAGATGGATCCAGGTGCATCTTTTCTTTTGGCTCAAGGAATAGGCAATGAATGATATGGTAAAAAAACCGCGGAAGGATTTGTTTCCCCACTATATACACATGCCGAAAATGGGCCTGCGCTTGTCAATCTGTGGCATCGAGTACATAAAGAAAAATAGATGCACATCCAGGGCCACACAGATCGAGTAGCTCTGACACGGGTTCTGAATCTAGCAATGAACCTAGCTTGTCAGAAAGCACATGCGAACACATCAACATATAAGCAGAGCATTGTCTGAGCGTCGAGTTGGCCTCCCTTCAGAATTGTGCTCTTGACATCCACACAAACTAGTGAATGGGGTATTGTTACATGGTTAATGTTGACTATATTTTTGCACATTCCGAGCCAAATGTCTTGCGCGGGGAAAACAGGCAGAATGGAGAATGCAACAACAGGCTCGTTAAATTGTGTAAAAAAGACTAGTTTATTTCATTTATAGTAGGGTTCCAGCGCGGCGACTCGCAATTTCTCCGCGGCCAATTCGGGCGTCAGATCTCGCTGCGCTTCTCCGAACATCTCGAAGCTAAAATGGATCGCGCATAACGTAGCGCCCAGTGATAGAAAAGGACCAGCTCAATCAGAAAACCTGTATAGCAGGGAATTTAGAAATGACCTACCCGACCAAGAATTTGCGGATGGTTGCAGAGCGGAGGAGCGGAGGACAAAATGAGATATGCAACTGGGCGGTGCAGGCTTGATCCGCATGAGGAGGCGCTTGGAAGATGGCCATGCTGTAAGGGAAACTGCAGCGGAAGAGATTGTTGTATGCGCGGGTGACGTGGGAGAGGGTTCTGGCGAGGTCAAGGTGAGCGTTCGGGGGTAACTGATCAAGACTAGGGATGTGGTGCGAGTGGGGCAGGACGAGCACTTCGAATGGCCAAGTGGCCCAGAAGGGCACGAGTGCCACGAAGAACTCGGAGCGGTGGAGCACGCGCGGCGAGGGCTCCGGATGCAGCTCCGAGTGGGCATATGATAGAAGCAGGCTAGGCCGCCCATCTTCCAGCCGAGCTGCATCTGGAACATCTGTCTTCGACGCCGCAAAATCATCCTGCGATTTCAGCACTTTCGTCGGGATCGTGGGGATATACGAAAGAGCCCAGACCTGGTTACGCGCAACAGAAGACATCCCCCACCCACACACACATTAGTACTGGAATGAGCGCCTGAGTGGGCACGTATTTTTAGGGCTGCTCACTTGTCCGTGAGGATGCGGGTTAGAACAGCCCATCATGGCCCCTTTGTTTTCAAATCTGGTGAGGAAACAAGTCTAGTCAAACTTCCAAGCCTCAACCGAGGGCCTGCTTGATTGAATTTAGCTCAGTCAAGTGAGAAAGAGCGTGAGGGAGTAACGGACTAGCTAGCCGTCTCACTGATAACTTACATTTGAATATACTTGATGAATGAATATTCTCTCTTGATTTTTGAATACAGTTCAATCCTGCGGGGAAGAAACAGAGCAGATTTCTTCAGAAAAGAGAAAGTAGATAAAGCAATCGTAAAAGGAGCGGGGGGGGGGGAAGGTACCATGCTGTGATGATGGGCAAGATTTCATCGGGCGTGAGCTCAGCCATGGTCAGGTCGTGGTTCGGGTTATAGCAAATCACATAGCATTTTCCACGAGCAGGTTCCGTTCGATGGAGCGCAGCGCGTAGAGGGTCAGATTCTGCTAACATTTTATATACATATATTTGTGGTGCACAAGTGAGTACAAAAAATCGTAAAGGTTTTTTCTTTTTTTTTTTTGATTTGGTGCAATGAGTGGCATACCTGGCTCATGAGAGACTTCCAAATCATTCACGGCGGCAAAGTCGTTCTGCAAGATCGCAAGAGGAGCACGATGAGCATCTCCGGCCCTTTTTTTTTTTTTTGAGGATCCGTAAGTCTCAGCAGGAAAGTTGACCACACCTCGAAGAAGTAAGTGGAGGTGTATGTCTCGGTAACTTCTCCGTTAGCACGGGTGTTGCTGGGACACAGGTAGCAGTTCGGGTCGTATGAGGGCAGCTGCGTGCGCTGGCTGGGCTCCACTTGTCCCTGCCATGGGCGATTGTTCCGGTGAGCTACAGGATGTGCTGAGCAGTCAGTGCTTCTCTTCCTGCTTGGGACATAGGATAGTAAAGAAAGAGTGACTCACGCGAGCAGATGACCCATTCCTGCGTGAGTGGATTGAACCGTCGGTGCGCATGCTGACTCGGATCAAACGGCTGCATGGCTTGATCAGCTGCCAACTGCCAGTGCGAACGGCCTGTCACCGGAAGGAGCAGGGGCGGGCTGGGACTGTCACTCGTCTGTCACACGCACTCACCTAACATACATGACAGCAGGATAATCAATATTGTACACTCCTTTTTTTTTTTTTTTTTTTTTGGAAGGATGATAGAAACGTTGTTTTCGTGCATGCTCACTCCCCTTCTGCTCATGCTCACAAGGATAAGCCAAGTTCTATGAGCGTGACAGCGAGAAAGAACAGGCTATAGAAAGCATGTGTGTCAGTATGTCACCATGAAGCCTTTGTTTCTGGCGATAAACCTCCAGCAACTGTTCCATCAGAGGGGACATTGATATGTACAGAGCGGAGGTGTGTAAATTGCCCATTCCAGAACCCAGATGAATGATAAACATAGCATGCGTTCCATCAAGGGATCCAGCTGCTCAGTCAAAGGCATCGTCGCAGCGCAAAAAACCGTTGCCTCATCATGAATGCCTTCTAAACTCAGTCCCAACGAAGACGTTGGGTGGCTCCCTTTCGCCCGCACACTTCTCTCGCCCTTCAGCTACTTGTAATGTGTCCCAATGTTTCTATGTATCCGCCTATGAATTCGTCTTGAATTGTGTATTGCTTTCCTCTTCTTAAATACGCTACAAGAGTTCTACTCGTCCCTACTCCCGCATCTCCCCTCTCCTCCAGACTTTTGCAAAGGTTGTCAAAAACAAACCATCCAGCGAAGAAAGCCCATCCAACTTTCTCCACAGTTTTACATCCAACATAGCCATGCCCAAGCTTCAGTTCTTTACCGCCAATTTGCTAGACGAAGAGAACAAGGTAATCCCGGAACGCATACCGAAGACCTCCTACTCCAACAAGTCTATCACCGTCAAATCTGACATACCCAGAAGCGGGAAATTTAAACTCAGACTTTCCTCGGGTCCTATCCCGTTTGACTTGGTGGTCAAGCTGTTCTTGGACGGGTTTTTCCTCAGCGGGAGATGCTTCCTCTCCGGAGATGTGGAGCCCATCTGTGACTACGAGATCACCAATGACAGGTACCCAGGTATCTTCCAGTTTCAGCGTCCATTCTCAAGAGGTATGTATCCCATCTTATAGTACGGAAATGACCACTTCCATTGCGGAGTACGCATCATCTATCTCGAGTCTGATATGGTTGTCTTTTCTCCTTTTTAATCCAGTCCAAGTGACTGTCCACAGATGCTTTCTTGGAAACCATTTCCCTTGCGAGCCCCTGAACCGGCCTCATTTCTCCAATCCCTCAAGGTAAACCCTCCGTCTCTGCAGCATCCATCTCTTTTCAATTTCATTTCAAAAACTCAGATCAACATGCTTAATGTTAACCAATTTTCCCCCCATTATACGTGTAGCTCCTTTTCTCCCGGCCTACCGATTCTAAATGATTGGATGAACATTCCTCCGGTGATCTTGCATGAAGAACCGCAGCCTTGGTTATCGATCACATGGGACTGCTCCCGCCCAGATGCGCCAAAATACTAACGTCTATGATTACCTTGCAATGGTTTTTTTCTTTTAAAAAAACCCCCCGCCATCCTGTCTACATACACTTTTATCATGCCAATCCAAAATAATGGTGCTTTTTTTTGGTGGCTCGTTGTTTTTTCCAAAATCTATTTATATGCTCGTTCTGCTTAATTTATTCCTATCCGTGTCTTAGGCAATCTTTATTTTTTTTTTTGGTTTATTTCTTTCATGGTAGAAAATTTCTTGATACAAAGATCTGAGTTTCTTCCATGATATAATTTCATCTCATAGTTGAGTCTGTATCCCCAAATTTCCTTCAAGAGGAACGAAGGAATAGATACTATCATACCATTTGATAAACATAGCCATCAATCCATTTTGATTCCTTCACCTTCACAGCCAAAACAAAACAAAACTACCACGCCAAGCAACGATGTAGAGGGTGTGAGAACATAATCAGAGCAGTAAATGGAGAGACGTGATCAACGGAATCAACAAGATATTTCACATTTACGACACGTTTTACTATATAAAGAGCACGGATATATTCTCCCAAGGACCAAGAATGAAAATAAACGGAACAAAGCCGTGTGCCGCCTATCTTGAGTTGAGCAGACAGTAGCGTGAATAAGAAAAGAAAGAGACAGATAGAGAGTAGCACAGCTTGTTCTGATGTATAGCACATATCTTATCAAACTTTGGAATTCCTGCACAGAGGAACTGGATAGTGATGGACTTGTTTACTGCGGGAAGATTAGGAATCTTGAAGCGAGTGCAAGGTGAAGTATTATCAATGAGTATTTTCTTAATCGCTATCATCGGAATGGGCCTGTTCTGAATCAAACTCGGAGGTCTCCCATTCGTCAGGATCTTCCAATCCATCATCCAAATCGCAGCAATCGATAAATCTTTCCACCACAACGTCGAGATGGGCCAGCCAACCCTGACACCATTCTTTGCCGTTTTGAATGTGAGTTTGATCGGCATCGTGTTTAAGCGAGTCGAAGTGTTTGCTGAGCAGCTGGGGCCCTTTCTTCAACGTTTTGGAAATCTCTTTCAACACCCAACCGGCTCGTTTTCGATTCACTTCCAAGACCGCTCGGGCAAAGATTCTCAAGTCGTCCTCTATCATATCCGTCGCTGTGTACAGCTTGTTCAACTCCTTTGTCGTCATTTTCCAAGTCAGAGAGGGGCGGTTATTGATGGGTCGGGATAGCTTATTCAAGAGCAATCGAGAGAGCCGGAAGATCGGGGGAGCATGCTCCACGAGTTTGACTTGCTTCGCCGACATCTTATCTCGTGGGAACCACATTTCCATCACGAGATGTTCATCGTCATCCACCCCCTCGAGCAGATTATTCTTTCCAGCCTTTTCGCACTTCAGAAACTTCACCAAGGCGTAATCCATTACATCGATTTCTCTGACCATCCATCTCCACTTCATGAGCATGGCCGAGCCGGGTGAGGTGACGTCCCTAACCATCTGGTCCAACAATTCTACGATCCCCTCAGCTTGTTCTTCCTCCTTGGCTCGACTAGATCCCGCTTTAGATAGCACATAGTGGTTGTTGTAGAGTTTGAATAAATCGGCGATCGAGTCTCGGACAAGTTCAACTCCCCACGGTAGATCGGGGTAGTAGAAGAGCGGCAAGTCATCTAGATTCTCCTCGGATCCCGAAAACTTGGATGGATCCCAAGTCATGCACACCGACATGTAGAGGTGAGTGGCATCGATGGAG